>CM069441.1:8479726-8559062 GCA_035610835.1 Ophiura sarsii
GAAAAAAAGAAAGAAAGAAAAAAAGAAAGAAAGTAAAAGGAAAGAGGAAAGAAAGAAAGGAAAAAGGGAAGAAAGAAAGAAAGCCCTATAACAATTATTGTATGCGCAAATGATAATGTTGTGTCGGCATATATGTTATGTTAACACAAATCAAATCAAAAATGAACAAAGGCAATGTAGGCATATGAATTTGTAGGCACTGTGAACGAGCCCATTTTTATGAGATTTTGTGTCGGCGCACATGAACAGCCTAGGCCCAAGTCTTTGTTTTGCTCATTGTCAAGACACACACAAAAATTGTGTCGGAATAGTATAGGCCTAGGCTAGGCATAACGGGCAATGTGTGGGACCTTTAATCATACTAACTAGGCCTATTTCATTGTCGTTGTCAATGCAAACCCAAGTCAATAATGTCGCCAATGGCCAATCATATTGGCATATAGGTTACGAAATATTAAATAATTCGCCTATAATTATATACATGTAAGTTGATGTAGGCCAATTGCTCTCATTGTACTGATTGTAGACGCTGCAAGCTCACTATCAGTCTATCGCAAAAGTAAGTCCAACTCCAACGTTTAGGTGTCATTGCAAAGTAAGAACTTATAAGTAGACTCTGTCCTAACTTCGACTTGAACAATGCAAATTATCATTATAATTAAGACAATAAGCACAACTGTCGTCATTTGCGTGAGACCAGGATTTACAGTGTGTGCACCAGGGGCACAATCGATATCTCACGTAATAGTATAGGTCTATGTCGTTGTCTGACATACAGGCTGTAGGCCTATCATGCCTATACTGAACATTTGACCATGTTTTGTTAGCATTATTCAACAAAAACAAGATGGCTTCAGGAAAGTGTTCCATGACCATTTTAGTTTAAAAACTCAAAATCTTTGTGCGCTTCGCGCGCATTCTTTCTACAGGTTCCAACATTATAATGGATCTCGAACCAAACCAAATATTATGCATGGGGGACGTTAAAAACGTCATACTGGACCCTTTTAGTTTTAGAAATGCCAAATGTTGCGCGCTTTGCGCATATTAGTTTCAATGTTTCATTATTCAAGCTGAACAAGATGGCTTCAGGAAAGTTTTCCATGACCATTTTAGCTTAAAAACTGAAAATCTTTTTGCGCTTTGCGCGCATTCTTTCTACAGGTATCAACATTATAAATGTCTCGACCCAAACCGAATATTATATGGGTGCCGTTAAAAACGTTATACTGGACCCTTTAAGTGTTAGAAATGCAAAATTTTGCGCGCTTCGCGCATATTAGTTTCAATGTTTCATTATTTAAGCTTAATTTATAGTATCTGAAGGCTTCCAACCAGTTTTCAATGACCATTTTAATTTTAGTTCAAAACCTGAGGTTTTAACATTATAATGGCCCTCAAACCATACGATTTGGATCAGGACTTGATATGTGTAACTATGCAATATCAAACCGTCAAAAACGTCATACTTGACTATTTAAGTGTTAGAAATGCCAATTTTTGCGCGCTTCAAGAAAGCTTCAGGACAGTTTTCCATGACCATTTTAGTTCAAAAACTGAAAAATGTTGCGCGCTCAGGCCGCATCAGTGGCGTAACCAGCGGGGGGCTGGATCCCCCACTTGGAACCCTTGCCCCCCCCCCCCCCCAAATGAATCATGGAATAATGATGGTACAAAGTAACAGATGAAATGTTTTCGCGCGCTACGCGCGCATGTCTTCCCAAAATGCAATATTCTATGGTACAAGCTTGTTTAGAGCCGAAATGTAGCTCAATCGTACAAAAGGTAGGCGTAAAGTTGAAAATTTTCGCGCGCTACGCGCGCATTTATTTACACTGGAATGAAGCCCACCCATTAGGAGCCCCCCATTTCAAGTCACTGCCCCTTCTTGCCCCCCCCCCCCCAATGAAAAAGTCTAGTTACGCCACTGCCGCGCATATTTTCTGCAGCTTTTTGCGCGCTTTGTATTGGTTTCAATATTTAAGATAAACAATATGAGGATGTGTGCCCCCTATCAAAACAGTCCTGGATACGCCCTTGGCTCCCCCAGAACTATTCAATCAGCGCTGCTTTATTTAACATTTCAATTATCATTATCAAATTTGTGTCCCCCTCATGTCTGAAAACTGATTGACGGTTCTGACCATACAGTCCATACTAAAATATGCGTGTATGAATTCCGGCGAGCGAAGCGAGCCGAAAAAAAAAAATTGTCGGCACAAATGGCTCTGTCGGCAATTGATGACCTTTACAACCCCCCCAATGAAAAGGGTCTGGGGACGCCCTTGGGGGCTAGTACATGAACATAGGTCCGTGGACATATTCGCGCGTAACGCGCCAAAAAATTAGCTATTTTTACGTTGATTTATGAACGTTCCGTAAATAATGTGCATACAGGTAAAGCAGGGGTTTGGGGGCGAAGCCCCCAGAAAATGTTGGAAACTAATAAGTGTTTAAACTTTTTTGACCCCCCCTCTGTTGTGGTTCTCAAAAACTTTTTTGACCCCCCCCCCCCTTTGCAGAGTATCAACACTTTTTGGGCCCCCCCTATAATTATCCAGCCCCCCCCCCCCCCCCCCCCCCCCACCAAAGTATTTATGAACGCTCCCTAATATGTTTATACACACGGAAAGGGAAACACTCAGCTTTCAAATGCCGTTTATTTTATCTGATTTGGATTTGTCAATCCTGAGATATGGACAATTAACTAGAGCTACCCAGAATCGATGTTGTGCCACTTTAAAGTTTCAAAGGTTTACTCCAAAGATACAACTTCCACTTGAACAATTGCGATTCACCAGTGTTATGCAAAATAACATTTTTGTATTGAGATTGAATAGGTTTAAATAATAGAATGAGTGCCTGTGTATCCAAGCAGAACTGAATATAAAGATGTTGTTACATGATTCGAACCAGTCCTTTTGACGAGGTTTCACAAAATGTTTATTGGGCCTACATTTTCAAAACAAGACAGACGTCCATATGGCTGGGTGCGGCCTCAATTTTCAATAGACATAGAAAAGGGTGTTCATGGTCTTAAAATATCACGAAGCGAGAAGTCCAGCAGATGAGTCACCAGAGAGTTTGCCATTCATTTCTCAAACACTCACGTACCATCTAGGAATACACATATAAAATGGAGTATTGGAAATGCTTGGTAGATGGTGTGGTACAAGCACCAATATGAATAAAGAACATTCTGGAAGACTAAGATAAGAAAAGTGGCAGGACACAGTTAAACACATTGATAACGTGCGGCGTGCACTTCAGAGGGATCCCAGAATAACTGCTCGTAGTAATCCCTTACCACATATTCCAAGGACATCATTTTTGTTCCTCAGCCTCTTTTAAACAATTCTGGTCAAATGCCCACCTCAATGTTTCAAGACGATTGATGCCCATGGATAAACCAATGTAAGTATCTATTTGACGCTCATAATCATTTATTCTGTAAAAGTGGCACAATGTCGATTTTGGGTAGCTTTGTTAAACTGGGTATATCTCAGGATTGACAAATTCAAATCAGATAAAATAAACGTCATCTGAAAGCGGAGTGTTTTCCCTTTTCGTGTGTATAAACATATTACACCGAACTTTAGGACTTCATGATCAACTAGTTGCGCAAATATGTGCACAATTTTTTTAGGTACACCCTGTATGACACAGTATTTTCAATATAAAAATATTAAAGGTAGAATAGTTGTACAAATAACAGCTACTCTCCTCTTATTTGAACAAAAGGTATACGAATAACAGTGACTCTCCTCTTATTTGTACAATAATTGTATGAATAACAGCTACTCTCCTCTTATTTGTGCAAAAGTTGTATGGATAGCCTCTGCCTTTTGATTATTTAAAAGAAGGTGCGTCTTGGTTTTATTACCGTGGCAAGTATGAAAGCAAAAACTTATCGCCCGGGTACCCTGTAGCACTTGCTAAAAGGTGAAAATATATATGCCCGCGCATTGAGTGCTATATCGTGACCCTGCAGCTAAAAGCAGAAAATCTATTCACCCGGGTTACTATTGAGGGCGCTATATCGTTGACCCTGCAGCTAAAAGCCAAAAATCTATTCACCCGGGTTACTATTGAGGGCGCTATATCGTTGACCCTGTAGCTAAAAGCCGAACATTTATTCGCCCGGGTTACTATTGAGGGCGCTATATCGTTGACCCTGCGGCTAAAAGCCGAAAATCTGTTCGCTCGGGTTACTATTGAGGGCGCTATATCATTGACCCTGCAGCTAAAAGCTGAAAATCTTTTATTCATGGACATTATAAAACAGACGCGAATAAGTTCTTCTCACTCCCCAACAAAAATGTAAGACGTCATTCCAAAAAGCTATTTAAAAGATGCACAAGGACACAGCTTACGGGGCACTTCTACTCAAATAGAGTGGTTGAACCATGGAACAGTCTACCAGAGTCGACCGTGTCTGCACCAACTGTGGCTACCTTCAAATCAGAACCGGAGTCCTTCCTTCCTTTAAGGATCAAAGCACTTATCTACCAAGTATACCAAGTAAGTAAGTAAGTACCGATTGTGTCACGCTTTGTTGGGAAGGTCACCATTTGGGTAAGAAAGATATATTCGACATATTGGTTGGAGAATTTGGCAATTTATTTGACGGAATAATTAAATAAACCGTATTATATTGATTTGACGGAATACCCCGTATATTTCATGAATTCAATAATCAAATTCAAGAAGTATCCCAGATAACACATACGTCGGACCGACGTCGGGTTTTGGTCGGACCAAACGTCCCAGAGACGTCGGCTCAGAGGTCGGATGCTCATCCAAATGACGTCGCACCGACCATTTATGGAGAAACGTCGGCGGGACGTTGGGCAGACGTACGTGGTGACGTTTAGCTGACATTTAGCCGACTTTATGCCGACCTATTTTATCATTAAAATAAAAAATAAAATGATGTTTTAATAATGCAAAAAAAATTATGTGTCATATATTCATTGTATTCTGCTTTCGCAATTTATTTTTGCATGGCATTAACGATTTTTAGATGAATTTACCTTAACTTGACCAGACGGGGAATTGAACCCGGGACTTCTGTATTCTGAGTCTGACGCTCTATCGACTGAGCCAACGAAGTAGTTGATAATGTCAATGTGTTATGTGTTAATATAAACTATTTTATATGACTAAATATGGCTTTATTAAATTCTGACTAAAATATGGATGAGATATTGGTGAAATAAGTTTGTAGATGTTGATATTGGTATGAAAAAAGCAAAAAGATTATAAAATAGTAAATTATAATGCTATATTATTTCAAGGAAGACCGACGTGTGAAGGTCGGGTTGCTGACGTCGGCAAAGCGTTGAAAAATCGACATTGATAATAATTTGTCGTTGAAGTTTAGTCAGCAACCAATGGCCTGATATAGGGCTGAGCTTGGCTAATTATCAGGACAGTAAGTAGTGTTTCATCGTCGAAACTGATATTCCCGAGGCTGGTTAGAGCATTTATAGTTTTTAGTAGGCTATTAGTTACCCGATTAGTTACTCATTATTGTTTTTATTCAATAACGGATTACTATATTAGTATTAATGTTAAAATTGCGCGAGAACAGTAGCACCCATGCCCTGCCATGGAGTCCGTAACGTTATTGTATTCTTTTATTTTAAAGTTGAAATAAGCTGGTCTACAGTTTGCCGATGTCATAGCCATCTTCTGACGGTTCTCAGCAGCCTATAGCCGATGTCCATTCAACTGTTAGAACGCCGACACGTTCTGTACTTGACCAAGGCCGTCAGGCCGACGTTCAAAAGATATCCATAATAAGACTTAAAGGTAGATGACCCGATCACATTTCCGATTTTCAACTTGAAGTTTTCTATTCTACATGAAAGGTCATCCTTAAAAAAGTCGTGTTCCAAAGTTTGAGTTGCATAGCTCTAATGGTTCTTATTTTAGTACGCACAAGATGCTGTGAACTGTACCCATTGAGTAGTACACAAACTATATCGGTGGTATACCACCATTCGCGGTAATTCGACGTTATTTCATCGATTTCTCCGTAATTATACCGATTTAGGCCGTCAAATTTCAGTATGATGATGAGAAAAATACGAGCTTTCATATGATATGAAAATCTCCGTATGTTTGAAATAATTCTGTGTTACGAAAATGTGATCGGGTCATCTACCTTTAAGTTAATGCCAGAATTTACATTTTTCGGCGACGTTAAGCCGACGTCAAATTGACAGCATTGAGCCGACGTTCTGCAGTTGGCCTAAAGATGACCTCCATACAACGTTATTGAGCCGACCATTGTAAACCACGTTTTTCCAACGTCGAGCCGATGTTTACAGGACATTCCCAATACGACTAGTCTCTATAGATACCAAATCTATGATTTGGGTATCGGCTCAATGCTAATATGTTGAAAGGAACCGTTCTAGACAGAAAATTTAGGAACCTGAAAATCCTCCGTTTTTATGTCCCACTCACCTGTTTGGAGAATCAAAGTTGTCCTTGAATGTTCACTATTTAGTCATGGCATTGCTATGAAATTAAGAGCTAGCAAAAGTGTTCTGAAAAGTCGCATTGGCATTTTTTATATAGGCACTAGCAAGAAAAACAGGGTATTAAACACAAAATCACATTTTTGTCGGCCATTTTGAAAGAAACAACTACACGAGGTAAATTACTCAATTAGGTTTTTATTTTTCTGTGCAAGGCTACCGGATTGAATTTCATCCAAATAATAGATACATGGTCAAGAGCCAGGTGAACACTAAAATGTTAAGTTAAATATGTCCGTTATGTCCGTAAAAACAGAATTTAGACATTAATTATTTATGTAAATTAGTCACTTTTAGAGGGTCACAGTTCAAGTCACAGTTCTGGTTCCACTTTACAGAGCTGCTTGAACATGTACCCATATCATGGATATGGGTACTGCATGGACTACAATACGACTAACATAATTAAGTTATTTTCCCGACCTACAACCGACATCCATACAACGGTAGTAGGCCAACGTACTGTATCCGACTTATACCCGATGTTCTGACGACGTCAATAGACTGACATTTGTAAGCCCATAAATGCCAACGTTATGCCAACGTTTAATGGACGTCCCGAATAAGACACGACGTCCAGTCGACTGTACTGACCAAAAGCCGACGTCGGGCCGACGTGTGTTATCTGGGATACTGTTTATTCCGTCAAATCAGTTTTATTATATATATCCCCTACAAAAATACAGGATTGTCGACTCTGTTACTAGACTACCACTACCAGTGAGTGTTAGGCTTACACCACCGTCATACTCATGACCGTGACTGTTGAATTCTCATAGACCCCTTCTTTCTAACAACTTTTAAATTTGGGGCTTGATTTACCCCCGATTTACCTTGAAAAGATAACGGATGCCGGTCCATTGCCGGGAAGTGGCAGCACCCATACAGCTCGAAGACTCATTTTTGCATCACCAGATTAAAAGAAATCAGGCGAAATGTTGCGCACATTTGCGTATGCATCAAGAGATCTTGAGCACTAAAATGTCATGATGATGATCAGCTGTAAAAATAAAATATCAACAAATGCGTGTGAGGAAACTTGACCTTTGACCGGGTAGTTTTTGGGTTGAATTAACGAAACAAGCCTTAAAATAATATAAAAATCTAAAACAGAGTTTTATTTAACTTATATAATATTCAATGAAACCTATTTGAAGAATTATTTACAGAATATTTGCTTTAATAATATTTTTAGCCGAAAATCAATCAACAAATTGACCAATCAGAATCCAGTAAATTGATGTAAACAAAATCATTTTACTTCCTTCCTCTTTTGCTGTACAGGTGGATCACACGGCAGACACATTTATTAGAATCTCTAAAAGTGTTATTAGAATTGTTGTATTCTGGTCGTTGTTCAATAACACAGGCCTTTGTATTATTGTTGTGTTGAGGAAGGCTCCTTTTTGGATGCCATAGGTCGGCGATGGCAGGTAGAAAGGACAAGAAAAAGCCGCCGGACCGAGGCGATGGCACACCGGATTCTCAAAACGACATGTCACGGGGAAACGTCCGGGAGGTTGGAGTGCAAGTGTCGCCGACAGACTTCCCTAGACCAAAGCGGCGTTGTTCTACAAAGAAAGTTGTCTTTCTGTCAGTTTTAGCTGCGTTATTTGCTGTTGGTGCTGCATTGTACTTAAAACATTTAACCCACCTGCATATGTTGCAAGAAATGATGATAATGAACTTAGGACCTGATGCTTTCACAACATTTTCATCCTATGATAGAGATCATGATGGCTATCTCAGTATGGGAGAGTTTGAACCACTTGCAGCTAAATTGGGTGGTGGTGATGAAACATTGGTTGGTATTTGGTGATTAAACAACAAGGCCACATTTAAAAAAAATAAGATAAAAAGTTTGTTTGTAGCCTAGCCTTGCTTAAATTAAAATAAAAACCTAGTAGGCCTAAGGCGAAATGATTTTTGTTGTCGATATTTTTATTTTCTATTTAGCATAAAATCTGCTTTAAGTCATTCATAATCATAGGCCTAGATATTGATATTTAGGAAATCCAACTGCAAATTATGTTTTTTTTACAAATTTAGCAATTTCACTGGGTAAAATTCTTGAGTGTGAAAAAACAAAAAAGATTGCCAAAATGTGTGCTAGAGAGCCAAACATGTAGAGCACAGTTTTAGGTTAAATAGAACAATGACATTTTTCACTCTTGAGTAAATTTTTCAAGGCCAAGGGTGAAAATAGAAAGTAAAGGGTATTCACCCTCTGTACATGTATAGGTTGAGTGAAAACACTGTGGATGGTTTAACAATTTGATATAACTTTTTATGTGAGCCATCTTGCTTTTTAGTTATTAACAAAATAAGGCATTTTTGGTCTTTTTTCTTGTTAGCATTTTTTTCTCCGTGATTTTCAAGCAAAATGCTATAGCTCAAAACAAAATTCATGTGGAGTACGAGAAACACAATCCTTTTTTTCTTTTCGTTTTTTATGCTTAATCTTATTAAAAATGAATACTACATGCTGTATGCAGCACAATTATTTATGATTCATACTTGAAATACGGTCACAATTTTGTGCCCCTGCTATTTCAATTTAATTATTCAAACTCTTACATGTATAGGCATAAGATGCACCATTGCAATACGAAGAGATAAAGTTGGCTCTGGCACTGTGGCAGACAAATAAAAAGTGTATACCAACTTTAGAGTGAGATTATAACACATTTTCAAAATATTGAACCAGGCAGTAAGCCCAAGCATAGTCCAATAAATCACTAGATTCAGGTTTTTTTCTTGAGTTTAAACCCCGTTTTAATCTTGGAAAAAAAAATTCAATAAAACAGTCACAACTTTGCTCACATCATCATTTTCAAGTTCAAGAAAAAAATGGGGAAAATGTGAATTTTTAAACCTACACGCGCGATCTTCTGAGACAAACTTGTGTGTGTTTCTTATATAAACTAGGTGTCCTGGAAAAACATTGATGCCACCAAATAAATGACATCTATACTAGGCTTGAATGTAATTTCCTTGGTGTAACAATTTTGTTATCTTTGTGCTAATCTTGCCTTGCTGTTTCATATATTTTGTTGGTGAAGTGATCAAATAAAACAATTTTGATGAGGTTCCAACTTTTCTAATCTCCCATCCCAGCTGGCCATTTTACGTTTTTTAAACGTTAAAAACACGTTTCAAGTTGGTGAAAAAAACATTTTAATATTACGTATTAAAAACGTATATAATACATGTATGTGTGGAGTTTTTTATTGGTTTTAATAACGTTTCCATGTAACGTTTTGGAAACGTTAATATAACGTGAAAATAACCATATTTAAATGATTTAGTCTTGCAAGATGTTTCAAATACGTTTTAAAAACATGTTTAAAATGATGTTTAACACGTTTTAAAAACGTTTCACAAACACGAAACCTAATTATAACCAATTTAAAACGTTTTTGAAAACCTATATTAGAGAATTAATTGATAATTAACTGGCAATTTTAAGACCAATTCAATAATTTGGCTTTTTATTAACATTCTCCAACAAAATTGTTCATGTGTTTGTGAAGTAATGTTCTTATTTACCATTTAATTATGAAATGATGCATGTAGCACATCGAAAAACTATATGAAAGAAAATAAATATACAATCCATAGTGTTACCAAACCAATATGACTCGGGTAAGTGCGCATGCGTGTAATTGCCTACGTTTTTAAAAAACGTTTTAAAAACGTTTTGTAAAAAACGAAACTTATGGTCCAGGACCATAATATTTGGTTTAATTTAGGTTGTAATATAACGTTCTATAAACGTTTTGATTTCGTTTCAATCATGTGTTCGTTTATAAGTATTGTGACAACATTAATTTAACGTTTTTATAACGTTTTGATAAAACGATTTGCAATAAAAAAAATATGCTTTGAAACTGTAACGTTTATAAGACGTTTTAAAAACGTTTCACAAAAACAAAACCTAATTAAACCCAATTCAAAACGTTTTAAAAACGTTTTGTGTTTACTGGGCATCCCACAACCTCATCATCATCACAACCTAACAATTTGTGAAATGGAGATCATATCTCTCATGATACGCTGAAGTTGTTTCCGCTATTTGGTTCCACTATGATGGATGGATGCACTTATCACATTATAGCCATGTGACTGTTCACAGAAGGCGGTTGCTATGGTAATTTATAATGCTGTGATAATATGCTAGACTTGGATCACAATGTTATTTTGATAATGATGAAATGTTAACAGGTTAATCAGGTTAATACACACACAACTCTGTGCAAGCTTTAATAAAATATGTACTGTAGTGCAGTTTATAACCTTTCCACCCCCCCCCCCCCCTCCCCCATCAAAATTGAGATTTCAATAGCAGAAGCAAGGCCATTATTATCATTATCATTAGGCACAACAGAGACCACTTCAATTGAGACAAAAATAGTGAATTAGTGAATTGTCCCTAAATATGGTAGGCCTAAACCATGCCACAAATTTGTGTATCATACCTTTTTTTAAAGCAAAATTTGATGTGATATGTTTTGCCTATTATCATTAGGTGACCGTCCAATGGTAAAATCAAATTTTGGAATATTTTTATGCTGTTGCTTCATGTAGCAGTAGATCATTATACTAAGTTCAATATTTATGTTTCATTCTTTTGTTTATTTAGCCTGTGAACTTTGACCTTGAAGAAGGGGATATGGAGCCAGGGCAGGAGATTATACTTTTAGAGGCTCAATTTCAACCGCTTCTGCTGGAGACAATGTCACAAGATAAGGACAGGTCATTTTACAAGGTACATAATGATGGACAGATTACTGGTGTATCAATCCTCTTGGGTTTTTTTCTATTGATTTTTATTTTTTGAAACTTGCAACACATTAAGACATTTTACAGATACAGAAAAAGTACAAAAATACAGAGTAATACCCCAGCTGGCCATTTTACGGTTTTTAAACGTTAAAAATACGTTTCAAGTTGGTGAAAAAAACGTTTTAATATTACGTATTAAAAACGTATATGTGTGGAGTTTTTTATGAGTTTTAATAACGTTTCCATGTAACGTTTTGAAAACGTTAATATAACGTGAAAATAACCATGTTTAACACGTTTTAAAAACGTTTTAAAATACGAAACCTAATTAAATCCAATTTAAAACGTTTTGAAAACTAAAATTAGATAATTGATAATTAATTGATAATTAACTGGCAATTTAAAGAACAATTCATTAATTTGGCTTTTTATTAACATTCTCCAACAAAATTGTTCATGTGTTTGTGAAGTAATGTTCTTATTTGCCATTTAACTATGAAATGATGCATGTTGCAGATCGAATAACTATATGAAAAGAAATAAATATACAATCCATAGTGTTACCAAACCAATATAACCCAGGTAAGTGCGCATGCGTGGAATTGCCCACGTTTTTAAAAAACGTTTTTAAAACGTTTCGTAAAAAAACGAAACTTATGGTCCAGGACCATAATATTTGGTTTAATTTAGGTTGTAATATAACGTTCTATAAACGTTTTGATTTCGTTTCAATCATATGTTCGTTTATATGTAGTGTGAAAACTTTAATTTAACGTTTTTATAACGTTTTGACAAAACGATTTGCAATAAAAAAAAAATGCTTTGAAACTGTAACGTTTTTAAGATGTTTTAAAAACGTTTCACAAAAACAAAACCTAATTAAACCCAATTCAAAACGTTTTGTGTTTACTGGGACAAATGCATATACGCTCAATAAAAATATGTATCCCAATGCGACACGTGGTGACATACAATCATAAAATGTATCCAAATATGAAAAACGGTGGTATACAATCGCTCTAATGTGTATCCACATTATTACAAGACCAAAATTGTAAAATCCATCGGTAGCGGAAAACAGGGTATTACTTTAGATGGTTTTGGAGTATGTCCCATTTCTGTATATGAATATCAAGTTTGGACCTTCTTTGTGCGCACTCATACTCAAGTTTTATTGTATCATTAATCATATTTTTAATCAATCCTCTTGTAGTTTAAGCATGATTCCCATTTGTTTAAAACCCATTAACGTAGTAGGGATAGGGTGAGAAAGTGTTGCACAAAAATGTTTCAAATGACACAGGTTGTTATTGAAGAAAATTATTTAAAGGTAGATGTTCCGATTTTCAACTTGAAGTTTTCTATTCGACATGAAAGGTCATCCTCAAAAAAGTTGTATTCCAAAGTTTGAGTTGCATAACTCTAATGGTTCTTATTTTAGACGCACAAGATGCCGTGAAATGTGCCCATTGAGTTGTACACAAACTATATTGGTGGTTAACCACTTTTCGCGGTAATTCAATGATATTTCACCGATTTCTTCGTAATCATACTGATTTGGACCGTCAAATTTCAGTATGTTAATCAGAAAAATATGATCTTTCATATGATATGAAAATCTCCATATGTTTGAGAAAAATCTGTGTATGAAAATGTGATCGGGTCATCTACCTTTAAACAAAATGTTTCACATTAAATAATTCTAGTTCATTTTTGGAACAGGGGTTTGTTGCTGCCTTATTGAAATATATGCACAGGTATAAAACTTTGCCTTGTCATCCAATTAAACTCGCATATTTTCCTATTACAAAATGTACTGTTTTATTCATCAACAGGCAAGTGAAACCCTGAAAGGACTTGAAGCGTGGAAAGAAGTCTTCCAGCAATCAGCCCCATTCAACGCCAAACATTTTGAGGCTTTCCTGCCAGACGGAGCCTCCACAGTTGGTACAATCTACACTATGATTGACACCAATCTCAATCGGTTTGCTAATCAGTTGTCTAGTAACCGCTTCTTCCCACCTACAGTGCACGGCAAAGCTGTCCTTATACATAAACTTCTCAGTATGTTCCATCCGAGGCCATTTGTTTACTCTAGGTTTGGACCCCAGGGTTCTATAGCTATCATAAGGGCGGCTAATGACATGTTTCTGGATATAGTTTTCAGGTGAGTCTAGGGTGAAGGTCATGTCAGATTCCGTTTAACTTGTTTTGATAAATATCATGGTAGAAATAATATTGTAGAAAACAATTGCAATTTATGATGTGAATTATAAACAATAATATCAAACTTATTTTCAATAGGGTTTTCTGAAGTTTCATGTTACTCAATACTGTAAAAGCCAATATTTTCGCATAAAGATATTTTCGCGCATTTTGATATCATAGACATTTCGCGAATTGTTTTTTCGCGGGCAACCTCCTGGATGCACTGCATGAATGTTGAAAACAATTTTTTTGTGTGTTATAATTTTCGCGAAAATAAAACCAGCGCGAAAATTTCAGCTTTTACAGTATTCCATTAAACTAGATAGTTTTAAAAGTGGCTATAAATTAGAGAGGACATCTGAAATTAAACACAATTTTCAAATTTTACAGCATGATAGAGTGATTCTTTGCTGTCCTATTCGTAACCAATCATATCAAAATGGACATGATGTTGGCAAATGTGCAGTTTTTAGATAGAGGCTGATACATTCGATGTAGATAAGAATATGAAGGGATGGGTCATATTTGTAATCCTCTTTGGGATTAAACAGCATAAATAGGGGAATTAATTTGCAGTTGGATTAAGTTACTACCCCTTATGGTAAATAACCTGACTCCTTAAATCTTAAAATACCCACTTCCTACAAATGGTAATTCAGGATGTGATAGCTATACTCATAGAAACATGTTTTGGAATCAATTTCTGTTTCTATGTTCCCTTTCCATACATACATCTTTCACACTAAGACTTTATGTACCGTATTATCCCTATAAAACGCCCACCCCTGTTTTTCTCAATGACTACCAACAAACAATTAAA
This sequence comes from Ophiura sarsii, assembly GCA_035610835.1. Classification (NCBI taxonomy): domain Eukaryota; kingdom Metazoa; phylum Echinodermata; class Ophiuroidea; order Amphilepidida; family Ophiuridae; genus Ophiura; species Ophiura sarsii. The sequence continues at coordinate 8,494,088 of CM069441.1, forward strand.
TCCCTTATAAGCGCCCACCTTTTCAAATGGTCAGCATCCCCAAATGACCACTTGTGCATATATTTCATTTAGTACATGAAATGGTCAGCCCCCGTAAATGACAATCAAATGGTCAGCACCTTCAAATGGCCATCAAATGGTCAGCATCTTCAAATGACCACTTGTACATTTTATTTAGTACGATAAATGAGTTGAAAAAAGGTAACATAATAAGTGCCCACCCAAAATGACTTTGCTAACCGCCCTGGGCGCTTATTAGGGATAATACGGTAAGTTACACAATAAACATGACTGAAAAATTGTACTTCTCTTAATATATCTTTATTTGAAAAAAAAGTCTAGTTCTATATCTGGAATAGGGAGTAAGTCACTCATAGTTTGGCAAATTTCTCAATTTAAAGTTCAAAATATATTCAACTATTTCTGCCGGTCTGCCATACATGTAGAGCTTGTGTTTGCCACCAAGGGTACTCAAATTATCAAAAAGAATAATGTTTCGCTGAGCTGATGCAAAAACCCAAATGCGGATATGTGACGCTCTAATGAGTCACTTTTGTGTCAAAATTCCATAAACATGGGTCTCAAATCATGAACATAAAAACAAAATGTGGGTCTCAAATTGCAAAAATCACAAAAAAACAGTCAAATCAGCCTTTTTAAAGTGGGTCAGGATTTCAAACCTTCAGTGGCACACCCTCGTCAATAGTTATATGAGTATTCCCGAGGCAATTACAATATATCTATGACGTGTATTAATTCCCTTTCTTTATCTTCTTTCTTACCCAGAATTCATGCTGAGTATCAACTCAATGAGCCCCCGCATCATCCATTTTGGTTTACTCCAGCACAGTTTGCTGGTAACATCATTATGGCTAGAGATTCATCCCATATTGAACACTTTCATATCTATGTGCCAACCAATAAAACACTCAATGTAGGTAAGTATTATAAGATTGCACACATGTGTACATCAATTATCAATTGATATAAACACTAGTTTCGAGCCCATCCAGTTCCAAATTGGCGAGAAATATTCGGGTTTTATCTCTCCGCGAGCAAAAGTAATCCAAGCGTCACCCATATGGTACACAGTGCGCTTGTTGCCTTCATGCACGCCCGCGTCCTTCTATATTGATTGACTGCTGTAATTAGGCTTCACCAATTTGGAGCTGATCAAACGATAGCCTATAGGAATCTAATATACATTGTTACCCCCGTGGGCCCTCAAATTAACATTCAGTTTGCCCCACACGGGGCTAGTACTCAACAATATATCAATTACAATTATGAATGACCACCTGACAGACACCCAAAGCTGATCTGGATGGAGATTGGTCAGTTTTATGAACAGCTGTCACTTCATAATTATTACAACAGATCAAGGAAATATGCCCACCAAGTATGATAGCTAGGAAGCAAATGAAACAGCTCCTTCTTAATTGCTCAAGTGAAAAATTCCAACGCAAAGGAAATGATATACTATAGTTCAATTAGTTCCAACTGGGCGAGAAATATTCGTTTTTTATATCATGATAGGCTTGATTTCAACCATGTGATAGTTTTTACTATCATTATGGCTGGAAAAGAATAATGTGAAATCATGATATAAAACAAATATTGAATGCCTTTTGTTTGTGCAAAAGTAAAACTATATCACTCGGTCCAATTTGGATTATTCCATTACACTCGGCTTTGCCTCGTGCAATGGAAAAATCCAAATTTGACCTTGTGATATAGTTTTACTATCACACGCTCAGGCATTCAATATTTGTATATTATCTCTACGCCCCCAAAAGTAATCCATGCGTACGTATGCGATTATAGGCACACACACATGGTTTTGGTCGCACACACACACGTCACGCATATGATGTACAGTGCGCTTGTTGCCTTCATACGCCCCCGAGTCCTTCTTTATCATTCACTACTGTAAGGAGGCTTTGCTAATGTGGAACTGATCAAACTGTAGTGGTGTTTAGACTTGTATGATGCAGGCGCAGCATGATACGAGTGATAATTGATACATAATATATTGAAACTAAGCCAACAGGATATGGTGTAGCATTTTGTCAATGCTAGACACATCTTTATCAGGAAGTGATATTGTTTCAACATAACTTTTAATATTTCCTCGCTTGAATGCACCTCTTTTAAACCCAGTAAAGCTACATTCATTTTATTAAGCAGCTTCAAAGTGGCATAAATATATTGGCCTACAATCAGGTAGAGCAGGGGCCCATTCTCAAAATACCCTGCTAACCTTAAATGGATGTCTAACCGCCCATACAAATGCAATGTTATCAATTTGTGTAAGGGATCACGTCAAAACTCGACCGCCCGTTGACGGCCGGTTCCGCCCGGTTCTCACAAAACGTGTCGTCTGTTATAATATACACACATAATGAGGTCAAATAGTTACACTCTGGTGAACACGACCGGTTGATACTGCCTCGTCACACGCGTGAGCAATAAAGTCTTGAAGTAATGTGTTCTCAAGTCTCAGTTAACAACCAGTACAATACAGCTATTGATTTTGCTGGGGTTGGCTTTTTCAATCTGTTTATAGCTCAATTAACTTTTTAAAATCAATACCGAAAGTATATGAATGGGTTTTTTTATAGAACGATTATAGAGAGAGCTATTATGACCGCAAAGTAACAGATTGATAGTGTAAATTGGTCTGGTTACAGCATTAAGTCAACCGGCGGTTGTTGCATGCGTGAATATTCATATACCAGTAAAACATTTGACCTGAAAGAACCGGGCGGAACCGACCGTAACCGGCGGTCAACGGGCGGTCGAGTTTTGATGTCTTCCCTAACTTGATGTAGTGTGTCCTTACCGCTCCCTCCACTTGTCACATGTGTGGTGGAAACCCTTTAACAAAATAAGGCTGGGTCCAACATTATACATCTTCAATTTAACCTCAACTTGTGATGTTTATTTCAGATATGGAATGGTTAAATGGTCCAGTAGAAGGTGAAAATATGGAGGTTGATATAGGCTTTATGCCCCAAATGGAGTTAAGTCATACCATGCCATCGGCACAAGTACCTATATATGGGGAGAATGAGGAGCTCATATTTGAACCACCTCCTGCCAGTGATGTAGGGCCTATAGTATGGGATGCAGAAATTAACATGGAAGATGCTAGTAGCAGATTAGAAATGCAATTGTATCCTTTTAAAAAGGTAAGCTTTTGTGAAGCCTGTATGATGAATTATTTAACTACAACAACCTAAGAAATATATTTGTTAATTTCAAATCCAATTTAGAGATTTTCTATACAAACTAGTTATGTTGTCTTAGCGTATTATGAACTAATGACATAGAATAAGTCGGCCGTTTTGATTATCCTAGTTTAGAATTGCTTGTCATTTCTTTTGTAACTAATATAAAATTGGTGACTTTGTCAATTTCTCTGAATTTCACACAATGTTTGCTTAACCCCCTGGGCACTACCGGCCTATCTTACAGGTTCTGATTGGTGTATTGCAAGATATACTCATTTGAATAGCCAATTAAAATGCAGCTTGTAAAATATTTCATTCCAATCTTTATCAGGGATACAATTATTCTAACACTGTCTCTGATTGGCGCAATAAATGATGTATCTATCTTTCTGACCAATCGGCCGGTAGTTCTCAGGGGGTTAAAATGCTAACAAGCAAAACATTGAAAATGTCATAAATGGCTTTGAAGAAATCCTATTTGTAGATGTTACTAAATTGATGTTGTTCTTCTCTCTTTTTCCTTTGTTCATATTCAATGCAGGTGCCTTATCTACAATTTACAGATGCTTTCTCAGAAGCTAAAAAAGAAAATAAACTAGTGCATCACATATTACTTTGGGGTTCACTAGATGACCAGTCATGCTGAGGTTAGTTAAATCTTACATATTGAAATGCTTATTTGTACTAGATAAGTACCTATATTGCTGGTATCTATAATGGATATTAGATATCGTTGGGTCAGAACCAGAAGGTCCTAAGTGCATTTCGGCTATTTAGGTCTCAAGTGCCACTTGGGACCATCTGACTCTAACAGGAATTGGCTGAATGTACTTAGGACATTACTATTTTTGCTGGTATCAATTTGTTGTTGTTTAGTTGGTATATACTGTTACAATAACAAGATTCCCAGTGTTTATGAGGATATTTTGGTACCAAAATCTCATTTTGGCCAAAAATGCACTTGGGACCTTCTGGCTCTGACACAACGATATGAATTTGATACAAATTAAGGTAACATTTTGTCACCATGTTAGCAAAAGACCCATTGTTAAAATCCATGCATAGCCGATTCAATCAATGGGTCTATTCTTCTTAATTTTGTCATTTCCCCCAAGTATAGCATGTTAAAATTGGAGACATTTCTGCATTTTTGTATTGTTTGTCTTAAATTTTTAGGGCACAATTTAGCAGTTGGGTATTTGCAGAGAAAAATAAGTGCAAAACTAGGAAGCAATGGCAAGCTTCTTTACTAGAGGTATAACAGATATATCATTCCATGTGAAAGTAAACAAATGCTGTTGGTGTTATAGATGACATTTTGGCAAATTGGGTTGTCAATTCTTGTGACTTTGATATCAGGGTTGCCACTTAAGGCGGTCGGTGGCAGTCGGGAGGAGCCGGCACTCGCGATTGCCGACCGGCACTCTTAAAAAAAAGGGTAAAAAAAACGGCACTAATTTTTTTTTTTTTTTTACAATTTGTGGATAAAATCATTAAACTGCTTCATAAAACAATAAATGTTGTGGCAAGAACCCTCAAAGTGCATTAATAACCCCTAAAAAAACATTAAGAAGGCCTATAGACCCCATGCCATGATCCACTGCACTTCGTTTGCAACACTTATTCCGTTCACCGTCAGTAAAAATAAGAGTTACTCTAAACATACATTAAGCTACATGGGCAGTTTTAACTCTTTGTTCCAAACTTTCTGTCTTTTTTCTTTTTTGGTAACAGCAAGTATTGTGAATGACTCATCTTGCTTAACATACATCTCTCTCCTATTATATCCCACCAGGTTCAGGGCGGACTCTTCGAGAGACATCTCTTGAGAGTTCGCCCGTCATCCAGCTACTTCAAGATAACTTTGTTAGTAGCTGGTCGTTGGTTGCGGATCTTAAAGATACCCAAGCCAATTCTACCGATTCTCAACATGTACAGCTAGCTAGTAAGACATTAGATGCATATACGTAAGTAGTTGAAATCTAGACTTTGTTTATCTAACTGCAGTGATGTCAGAGCACAATTCTTCAGTTGCAACTTATTAGTGTGCATGTTATTCTATTGCATGGGCATTTGTACTTGGGGGGTACTCATGTATAAGGTATACAGATATTGTAAACATGGGTTTTGATTTGAGCATGACCCCAAAATCCAGAGAAAACAAATAACATGGGTTCCATAGCATGAAAATCCTGAATAAAAATCGCAATAAATCAGCCATTGTAAAATCTCCCTTCAAAGTTGGTCAGGATTTCAACCTCCAGCGGCACACCCCAGTCAAAAAATATTTTGAGTACTGCCTGCCCCACCCCACCCCGTGATTTGTACCCAAGCGATGGAAGACATATCCCAGTATTTATGCATGAATGCTGAATCAAACTATAGAAAACTCTCTGATGTCACTGCATAAAAGTAGATGAATAAGTACAGATTTATTTTATGTATAGATTTAGTGGTTGTTATGATATCAGAAGTCTATTTTGTCACTTAGTGACTTTGAATATAAGAGTGACATTATTTTATCAGTACCATGTTTACTCCAAAAAGTTAACTTTGTGTGTATGTATATATGTAGGATGTTGCGGTCCTGTCTCAATTCATGATTTTTGGCACACATAATGTATGTGTGCCACAGCAACACTAGAACGGGGCTACAACTACGCAGGTGTTGTAATGCTTGAATGAGCACACATTAAATGGAGGTATATAAATTGATAAATGATGTATTGAAGGAGGGTGGCTAAGCAGCTTGAACCACAGTCTTGAACCAGGGTCTATGCTTGAACACCGCTTTTTTCCACCTTTTGAAATGAGGTATTCCTCCATTCAATGTGTGCTCATTCAAGCATTACAACACCTGCTTAGCTATAGGCCCGCTCCAGCGTTGCTGTATGTATGCGTGCACATATGTGTGCCAAAACTCGTTTCGATGGAGTAATTCATTTTAAAAATATCAGGCATAATCTAAAGGGGAACTTGTTTTTGATGAAATGTGTATGTAGCTGGTAGCACCTCAACATTTCATACTCCAGAATTTATCATTTATAATGCAAAAAAAGAAAAAATGTTTGGTTGCCCTTTCCCGACCGACCGTAAATATTGAAAAATCTCGGTCGCTTTTTTTCTTCTTTTTTTCAATAAAGAAAAGATAATTTTTTTTCTTCAATTTCATGAATATAAATGCTTACGAGATGGTGAATTACGGTTGCTGTTCATTTAAAACGTATTGCAGACACATATTCTTAGGCCATACATATTTTATTCCTCTCTGGGAGCTTTTAGGCTGATGCTAAAAGAGCAGGTACACGACAATCGTAAACATAACATTTCACCTCGCATGTTTCGCTCGGGCAATTTTAATAAAACACCATATGCACTACATCAAGTTTATAGATATCTGATTTGTCTGAGTGTGAATTGTTTGTGTAAGAAAAGATTGGTAATGTATGCACAAATCATGTAAAATCCCTTTCATCTTCCATTTTACATTTGTAAAAACACTTATATTTCAAAATAAAAACATATCTAATTCACTTGAAAGTGTATTTTTGGCATTCTTTGACATATAAAAAGAAATTTAAAATAAAAAAAAATCGACCTACCGACCCAAAAAGAAATTGAGGTGAAAGGGCAACCAAACAATTTTATTTTTTTGGCCTAATGATGAACTACTGGAAGGGCTACTGGAAATGTATCTTCTTTTTCTAGATACCCTCTTTTTTTTCCTGATCAAAAGCTACAATCCCGGCCAATATTATTGGAACACTTATACATATATAAAAATTCCCCCTCTCCCCTGGATCAATGTTGAAACATGATTTTGGGGTTACGGTATGCTAGAAGGTGTCAACATTGCCCAGTGGGGTGGGGGAGTTTTTCAATAGTGTACATTTTGCGAAAAAGGGAACGCATGAAAGAGTAATTATAACCAGGATTTTCCAACTAATTATAACCGTGATTGTAGATTCTGAATCTGACAATGCTGAAGTGTCATGTCTCAGATCTTTCATAGTATCCTTCAGCATACCCTTTATAAAATCCCTCTGCTGCATTTGCATATCACAACACAACTGGATCCTTGCTTATGACTGTCAAAATGTACCTCAATTATGGCCAAATTAGTGAATGTGCATTTGTTCAGTCAGTAAAGGTACAGTGATTTTGTCAGAAAACTGGCAATTTTCTCCTACCTGACTTCCAAATACAGGACGCCACTGGCTTAACATATCCTATCAGGAATATACCATGAAGTACCTATTGTGTATATATGATTTTCCTGACACTATACTTTGTGTAACCTCAATCAAGTTGTGAGGTAACATCAACGTGTATTCTACTGAGTGCATCATGATATTGTATGTGTTTTTATAATGCGACGGTGTTTGCATCCTCGCAATTAAAGAAGATTGTTGGTCGTGTCGCAGAAAGTGATGTGCCTATCACTAGATTACATGCTAACATCACCTACCAACTTGAGCTTACACTGTGAGTTTAATGGATACCTTTGTTACTTGATTGGTTACTTGATTGTTAAGTAGAGTTTCTGGAATTGCATCATAAATATTTTGATGTCGTAAATTGTATTTTCAGTTTTCCTGTAGAAATGATGGTGATCTTATCTGATGGTACTGTAGTACACCATGTCAATGCCAATGATCTTCTGGACAGCCAAGACGGTGTGTCTACTATAACTGGGTGAGTAATAACAATAATGTTACTCTAACCCTAACACACAGGCAGGGTCTCATGGGAATCAAACTATTGAGAGAGAAAACAATTTAATAACAAAATAATAAAGATTAAAATATGAACCAACATATTTACAGTGAGTAAGCAGCAGGAACATTTTGCAGTATATGGATAAATTTACACCCCATTATTAATCAAATGTAAAAGTCCCATTTTGAAAAGTGATATGAAAAATACAGTATAAAACCTGGATTTGATTTGATTCCTTTTTGCAAATAACATGAACTCCTGACCTAACTTGGAGTTTAGGTTTCATTCATTATCTGCTTTTAGATAAGATTATACAGAAAATATCACTCTAGTTTATTAAAATTCACAGGCAATAATATCTTTTGTGAGTGACCAGAGGAAAGGTTGCTGTTTCAATTTTGGCCAAGTATAGAGAGATGGGTTTTATTGCCTGCTGTTAGAGCAGTTTAATCCAAATATTTGTGTATTATAATTTACAGGATCTTTGAGGACCCCATGGCAGAAGCTTATGCAAATTTTCTCAAGACTGGGATGACAAAAGCAAAAGAAATATCAGCCCAGCAGACATTGTCACAAGGTGCATAGATAGTTATGGAGAATATCAACCCAGCAGACATTGTCACAAGGTGCATAGATAGTTATGGAGAATATCAACCCAGCAGACATTGTCACAAGGTGCATAGATAGTTATGGAGAATAAAATACAGGGTGTCACCAAATAATTTAATATCCCCCTTGGCAAATGGCTTGGTAAAGTTATCTCTGCAGACTGGGATTACAACAGCAAAGGAAATATCAGTCCAAAACAGTGTTACAAGGTGCATATATATAGTATTGGAAAATGATATATAGGGTGTTACAAATAATTTGATGATCCCGCTGGCAGAAGCTGTATGTACATTTTCTCAAGACTGGTATGACTAAAAACTAAGGAAATTTTAACTCTCCGGACGCAAGGTGAATTAGTAATGGAGGAGAGATTATAGAGTGCACAAAATATTTATATTATTAAAGGGCTGATGTATTTCTTAAATGCTACTCATTTCCGCAGCTCCTAGTATATCTCAGTGCCTAGTATATCTCAGTGCCATGGAAATGCTTCCTGTATTACATTTGTCAATGAAGGCAAATTTAATGTTTCGTCTCCAACTACTTAAGGTCCTAGGTCCAATTCGTGCCTATGACAGATACACACATTTCAAACAAGTTTCCCCAAAATGTGCCTTATGTTTGTAATGTTTAAAATGTTTAGTATTTTGTAGGCCATGAGTATTGTAGTTCTTCCTTCTTTATATGTTATTATGAGCTATACAATTATGGCAATTATAACTTGAAAGTTTAGATAGACCATTGAAGTTTTATCATTCTTTGTAAAAACAATTTGTATTTGTATAGATTGTACAGTATTTTGTATGGTGCTTGGAACTTTCATTCTTTTGGCAAATATAAATGTTTTGAAATATTTTTACCTGTAAAAGTGGACATTTTCACGCTACATATGTTTTTGCACTTTTCATGCTTGAATTAGCTTATGCGACAATAATAACACACAAATGTATTTCTTTTGCGTATAGGTCTATTTTGATGACGCCACAAATTGCGAATTTAAAAACACTCAAACTGTTAAAAATTAGCAAAGCATGCCAAATTAATCACACAAAATGTACCACTTTTACAGAATTATTTATTTGTATGCATTCTAAACTGCTATTAGAAGTCTATTTTTTATACTTTATTTATAAGCAATAAATATCTTGAATGTACCCCCTGCCTAAAACAAATCAGGACAATGATAATACACTTGCTTTCTTTCTTTTTTATGTGGACCAGAATTTTAAATATCTTGAATCAAATTGGGACCAATTCATCAGAATATATTATATATTGCAATTCATATCAATTGATATAGTAATGCTAACCAACTAATGTTATTCCTAACATTTTACTGAAATGCATCCATGTAGTTGTCAATACTTTTAAAATGGTGAAAATTCAATTTGATTCAATTTTTGAAGAGACACACTTCCTTTAATTCTTCTACTTTTCAGAAAAAAATCATGTAACTGATTTTTCTTCAAGAATTCAATTGCTCTATAGGATCTAATATGTTTAAAGCTTGTTTTTCAGTGTATGGTATTTGTTTTTTGTTTGTGGGGAGTACATTTAATCTTCCTTTAGCTCTGCCATTGACTGGTATGTGAAGAATTTGTAAAAAACATCATTTTGTTTTGATCTTCCTGTATCTATAATAATCTTTGCTAAGGCTAAATTCCTACCAACAATATCTAGGTATGGTGTACTTCATCTGACTCAACGTATTGAAGCATTGTGGATATTTTAATGATACAATTGGGTGGTAAGTGGTGGTTGAAGCGTCAGAATTTGGGGACTGGGACAATTTAAGGGAACAGGGGCATATTTAATACACATTTTCTATGGGGAGCTTGTCAGATTTTAGGGAATGCAGTGGGGGTCATAAAATTTAGGTGGGGGTTCTTACCCCTTATTTTAAATAGAGTGAAATGGTTGGCAACTTAGTCAACCAGCTTCGAATCCCCACTTTTGTAGCATTTTGAGTATTATAATTAAATGCTGATTGTTAATGGTAGGCTTTATTTCTAACTTAATGCAATTTGCCAAACACACATTTTTAAACTCATTCCTGGCTCAATTGTGTGGTCTACATACAATGGCACTATGTGTTGAGGCTGATGCATTTTACTGTTGAATTTTAAAGTATAAAGCTTTTAGTAAAATTGTTTTAATATTATACAGCAGTAAATAGAGCAGGCCTTAACATTTTGCTTTTCCTTATTTTATGTTTATATATTTTCAATTTCATTGTTGGTAGTGATTTGTTGCATTCAAGCCTTGTAATTTTGTAAGAATACATGACAAATCATTAAGAATAACAATCATAAATAATGAAGATCATATAGAAATGCTAGCATCCAATACATATTTATATACATAGACATTCTATCTCCAGTATTTGTAATTTATTGATGAAGACTATGCTGTAAAGCACATGTTATGTGTCTAGTATAGTTGGATGGCCAAAATACAGAGTGGAGATTGAATGGACAGTTATGTAAGTATTGATATTTGTTGCAGTATTTCTATATGATTATATTTTGCGTTTCTATGCTGTAGTAAATGAAACAAGTTTTTGTATTACAACTCTGTAAATATTATTTATATGTGCCATATATATGAATGCATTCAGACTTATTGGCAAAACTAATAATGGTTTTATGGCAAGATGTTTAATACGAAGATACATTTTTCTTGGAACAAAAGTGAAATAAATTGTTTGCAATAATAATAATATTATACCATGCGAAATATGTGTTATGTGTATGTATTTATTTCAATGTTGTCTGCTTGATGTCTGCTTGATGTAAGAATTACCATTTAGTGAGTCTTAAAGCCCCAGTAGGCAAACACCATTGATTATCCATCAATCAATATTTACTTTTTAAATTTGTTATTGTAATTTATGTTGTTTCAAATTTTTTCTGTGGTCACCTGTATTTATGTTTTTTCCGATTATTTCTGTGTTTTACAACCTATGTCAAAGAGAGGAACATGAATGCCAATTCTCTCAGAATAAGTTTCTATCTACTGAAGAAAGCAACTTACTCTGATAGATTTGGTGTCTACTGTAGATTTACTCTAAAATACTTGTTTTCTACTGAAGATAGCAACTTACTCTGATAGACTTGGTGTCTACTGAAGATAGGAAGTTACTCTGATAGACTTGCTATCTACTGAAAATAGCAAGTTACTCTGATAGACTTGTTATCACTGAAGATAGCAAGTTACTCTGATAGACTTTCTTTCTACTAAAAATAGCAACTTACTCTGATAGACTTTCTTTCTACTAAAAATAGCAACTTACTCTGATAGACTTGCTAGCTTTTGAAGATAGCAACTTACTCTGATATACTTGGTGTCTACTGAAGATAGCAACTTACTCTGATAAACTTGCTATCTACTGAAGATAGCACCTTACTCCTCTGATATACTTGCAATCTACCGAAGATAGCAAATTACCCTGATAGACTTGTTGTCTTAGATATCAACTTACTCTGATAGACTTGCTATCTACTGAAGATAGCAACTTACTCTAATAGACTTGCTATCTACTGAGGATAGCAACTTACTCTGATAGACTTTCTTTCTACTAAAAATAGCAACTTACTCTAATAGACTTGCTATCTATTGAAGATAGCAACTTACTCTGATATACTTCGTGTCTACTAAAGATAGCAACTTACTCTGATAAACTTGCTATCTACTGAAGATAACAACTTACTCTGATAAAATTGCTATCCACTGAAGGTAGCAATTTACTCTGATAGACTTACTATCTACTGAAGATAGCAACTTACTCTGACAGACTTGCTATCTACTGAAGATAGCACCTTACTCTGATATACTTGCTATCTACTGAAGATAGCAACTTACTCTGATATACTTGCTATCTACTGAAGATAGCAACTTACTCTGATAAACTTGCTATCTACTTAAGACAGCAACTTACTCTAATAGACTTGCTATCTACTGAAGATAGCAACTTACCCTGATAGACTTGCTATCTACGGAAGATAATAACTTACTCTGATAAACTTGCTATCTACTGAAGATAGCAATTTACTCTGATAGACTTACTATCTACTGAAGATAGCAACTTACTCTGATAGACTTGCTATCTACTGAAGATAGCAACTTACTCCTCTGATATACTTGCAATCTACCGAAGATAGCAAATTACCCTGATAGACTTGTTGTCTTAGATATCAACTTACTCTGATAGACTTGCTATCTACTGAAGATAGTAACTTACTCTAATAGACTTGCTATCTACTGAGGATAGCAACTTACTCTGATAGACTTTCTTTCTACTAAAAATAGCAACTTACTCTAATAGACTTGCTATCTATTGAAGATAGCAACTTACTCTGATATACTTGGTGTCTACTGAAGATAGCAACTTACTCTGATAAACTTGCTATCTACTGAAGATAACAACTTACTCTGATAAAATTGCTATCTACTGAAGGTAGCAATTTACTCTGATAGACTTACTATCTACTGAAGATAGCAACTTACTCTGATATACTTGGTGTCTACTAAAGATAGCAACTTACTCTGATAAACTTGCTATCTACTGAAGATAACAACTTACTCTGATAAAATTGCTATCCACTGAAGGTAGCAATTTACTCTGACAGACTTACTATCTACTGAAGATAGCAACTTACTCTGACAGACTTGCTATCTACTGAAGATAGCACCTTACTCTGATATACTTGCTATCTACTGAAGATAGCAACTTACTCTGATATACTTGCTATCTACTGAAGATAGCAACTTACTCTGATAAACTTGCTATTTACTTAAGACAGCAACTTACTCTAATAGACTTGCTATCTACTGAAGATAGCAACTTACCCTGATAGACTTGCTATCTACGGAAGATAATAACTTACTCTGATAAACTTGCTATCTACTGAAGATAGCAATTTACTCTGATAGACTTACTATCTACTGAAGATAGCAACTTACTCTGATAGACTTGCTATCTACTGAAGATAGCAACTTACTCCTCTGATATACTTGCAATCTACCGAAGATAGCAAATTACCCTGATAGACTTGTTGTCTTAGATATCAACTTACTCTGATAGACTTGCTATCTACTGAAGATAGTAACTTACTCTAATAGACTTGCTATCTACTGAGGATAGCAACTTACTCTGATAGACTTTCTTTCTACTAAAAATAGCAACTTACTCTAATAGACTTGCTATCTATTGAAGATAGCAACTTACTCTGATATACTTGGTGTCTACTGAAGATAGCAACTTACTCTGATAAACTTGCTATCTACTGAAGATAACAACTTACTCTGATAAAATTGCTATCTACTGAAGGTAGCAATTTACTCTGATAGACTTACTATCTACTGAAGATAGCAACTTACTCTGATATACTTGGTGTCTACTAAAGATAGCAACTTACTCTGATAAACTTGCTATCTACTGAAGATAACAACTTACTCTGATAAAATTGCTATCCACTGAAGGTAGCAATTTACTCTGACAGACTTACTATCTACTGAAGATAGCAACTTACTCTGACAGACTTGCTATCTACTGAAGATAGCACCTTACTCTGATATACTTGCTATCTACTGAAGATAGCAACTTACTCTGATATACTTGCTATCTACTGAAGATAGCAACTTACTCTGATAAACTTGCTATTTACTTAAGACAGCAACTTACTCTAATAGACTTGCTATCTACTGAAGATAGCAACTTACCCTGATAGACTTGCTATCTACGGAAGATAATAACTTACTCTGATAAACTTGCTATCTACTGAAGATAGCAATTTACTCTGATAGACTTACTATCTACTGAAGATAGCAACTTACTCTGATAGACTTGCTATCTACTGAAGATAGCAACTTACTCCTCTGATATACTTGCAATCTACCGAAGATAGCAAATTACCCTGATAGACTTGTTGTCTTAGATATCAACTTACTCTGATAGACTTGCTATCTACTGAAGATAGTAACTTACTCTAATAGACTTGCTATCTACTGAGGATAGCAACTTACTCTGATAGACTTTCTTTCTACTAAAAATAGCAACTTACTCTAATAGACTTGCTATCTATTGAAGATAGCAACTTACTCTGATATACTTGGTGTCTACTGAAGATAGCAACTTACTCTGATAAACTTGCTATCTACTGAAGATAACAACTTACTCTGATAAAATTGCTATCTACTGAAGGTAGCAATTTACTCTGATAGACTTACTATCTACTGAAGATAGCAACTTACTCTGATAGACTTGCTATCTACTGAAGATAGCACCTTACTCTGATATACTTGCTATCTACTGAAGATAGCAACTTACTCTGATATACTTGCTATCTACTGAAGATAGCAACTTACTCTGATAAACTTGCTATCTACTTAAGACAGCAACTTACTCTAATAGACTTGCTATCTACTGAAGATAGCAACTTACCCTGATAGACTTGCTATCTACGGAAGATAATAACTTACTCTGATAAACTTGCTATCTACTGAAGATAGCAATTTACTCTGATAGACTTACTATCTACTGAAGATAGCAACTGACTCTGATAGACTTGCTATCTACTGAAGATAGCACCTTACTCCTCTGATATACTTGCAATCTACCGAAGATAGCAAATTACCCTGATAGACTTGTTGTCTTAGATATCAACTTACTCTGATAGACTTGCCATCTACTGAAGATAGCAACTTACTGTAATAGACTTGCTATCTACTGAAGATGGCAACTTACCCTGATAGACTTGGTGTCTTCTGAAGATAGCAACTTACTCTGATAGACTTGCTATGTACTGAAGAGAGCAACTTACTCTAATATACTTGGTGTCTACTGAAGAAGATAGCAACTTACTCTTATAGACTTGGTGTCTACTGAAGATAGCATAGATATCAAGATGGCATGGCAACGTAGCATACGAGCTGCATTAGGCCTATCATGATACAGACAGCCGGAATAACTCGCAAAAAGTCGTCAACTCATCAATTATCACGTCATCTGTAAATTATCTCGTCATCTTGTCAATAATCACGTCATCTGTAAATTATCTGTGTCATCATCTGGTTAACTCGTCATGACCCTTCAGGGCCACCGTAATTTGAGGATATTTTTCTGGTAAAATTAAAGATTGTCGCCTGCAGCGTGCATAAACACTAAAAACAGCCTGAAGTCTGTGACTCCGTTAGGAACAGCCCGGAATAACTCGCAATTATCACATCATCTGTAAATTATCTCGTCATGCATAATCACGTCATCTCGTCAATAATCTCGTCATCTCATCAATAATCACGTCATCTGTAAATTAAGTCGCAATTATCTAGTCAATAATCACGTCATCTGTAAATTATCTCTCAATTATCTAGTCAATAATCACGTCATCTGTAAATTATCTCGTCATCTCGTCAATTATCATGCCATCTGTAAATTATCTCGCAATTATCTAGTCAATAATCACGTCATCTGTAAATTATCTCGTCATCTCGTCAATAATCACGTAATCTGTAAATTATCTCGTCATCTAGTCAATAATCACGTCATCTGTAAATTATCTCGCAATTATCTAGTCAATAATCACGTCATCTGTAAATTATCTTGTCATCTTGTCATCTTGTCAATTATCATGTCATCTGTAAATTATCTCGCAATTATCTAGTCAATAATCACGTCATCTGTAAATTATCTCGCAATTATCTAGTCAATAATCACGTCATCTGTAAATTATCTCGCAATTATCTAGTCAATCATCACGTCATCTGTAAATTATCACATCATCTCGTCAATTATCACGTCATCTGTAAATTATGTCGCAATTATCTAGTCAATAATCACGTCATCTGTAAATTATCTTGTCATCTTGTCAATTATCATGTCATCTGTAAATTATCTCGCAATTATCTAGTCAATCATCACGTCATCTCGTCAATTATCACGTCATCTGTAAATTATGTCGCAATTATTTAGTCAATAATCACGTAAGTTGTGAATTATCTAGGAATTATCTAGTCATTTATCTCGTCATGTCATCATCTGGTTAACTCGTCATGACCCTTTAGGGCTACCGTATACAAGCATAATAATATTCATTTTGGCATATCAATTTTGTTTAGACTCAACTTGCTCCAGTTATAAACACATGGCTAGAGTCAAGTCTTTAAGAAAAGTGAATCGAGTCAAGTCTTTTGAAAATGTGACTCGAGTCAAGTCAAGTCATTAAAAATTAATTCCAAGTCAAGTTATTGACTGGGGTCATTACAACACTGATGATCTGCCACATTAACCCCTTTGAATCATTCTCAGTCATCAATGACACCCCTTTGTGTAATAACCTGGAAGCAGTGGCGTATCTTGGGGTCACTTGTCAGGGGTGCAAAGGGTATTTTTCCTGGTGGACTTTAGACTTTACCAGGCTGCCATCATTTGTAGGGTGTATTCATCCTTGGGGCATCAAATATTAAATGGATGTAAGGCTGGTGCTTTTGAATCCTGGGTGAAATCCCCAAAATAGGGTGACCAAAATCCACCCACCCTCAAAAAAAGGGGTCTTTGGTTGAGAGAGTGTTTAAAAAATGGAGCTATTGGGTGAGAGACTGGTTAAATCATAAAAAATATAGGGTCATTATGAGAGCGAGGCTCTAAAAAGCGGGTCTTAACAACCTCATACGCGTTAAACATGATTGCCTTCTTCCCCCTCCCGGATGTATTTTGACGTCAGGGAAAACTTTCTTGTTTACTGCCCATCTGGAATAACTTTGGTCACGTCATGCATGCTTGGTAATGCTCGATTAATTCATCCCCCTCCCCTGGTATAGACCTACTCATTAATATATAATTGCATGCAATGTAGGCCTACGAGTTACCTAGTTTGGTGTAATTATTATAAATTTGACCGTAAAAACAGTTAATTTTACCAACAACAAAAAACAGAACAACTCAAATTTACAGATATCAGCAGTTGCGTAACTACATTAGGATCTCTAATTGGGGGGGGGGGGCAGGCCTGTGATCTAAGGAGGGGAGGCATAAGCATAACCGACTTTTTGTTAATATACATATAGGGTTTGTCATTTCATTTGGGGAGGGCATCAAGGGGGCCCAAGCCTTCCGGTAAGGGGGCTGCTCCCTATGCACTGGATCGTTATTAGCTTGCGCACAACATTGTTACCTCAAAGTTACTGAATCAACTGATTTTCAGCTTTCAGGATGGTTCAGGCTTTGAAAATAGCTTTGTTGCATGATTCTTATCTTGTCTTCATTACTGGGCTGGTTTTACACCTACCCTTCTAGAGAAACTCAAAAGAGAAAAAATGAACTGTGTCACTTAGTATTGCTTAAGTGTACCGTGAAGATTAGTTTACATCCTTGCCTTAACAAACTTAAAATATAAATTCAATGGTGTCAAATACACAGACAATACTTTACTTTGATAACATCGCAAGCAGTTTTTTTTACAATAACATTGTCAATCTTTGATTTAAAGTAATTTATGACATATGATTGTTATTAGTGCGCAACCCCGTGCTCGACATGCTCAACAAGCTCGATCACAGCAATAATATGATACCGCAGAAGATCTTTCAGTGACTATTAAAAATATGATCGTATTAAAAACAAACTATTGAGGGCGCTATTACTCTTAGTTGGTGAATTTCCCAGCCAGGGTACGACGGTAAGAGAAATGCAAGTATCTCTTTTTTGATTTGGGCAAACCATGCAGTCGATGGCGGCCACGCGTCTCGGACGACCCAATAATTATGGCAAGCGCACCATTTTGAAATATTTTTAACAGTCATCGCCCGGTTAGCCAACTCCAACGGTTTTGGATTGGAAAAAAAATCTTCTAACCTATGATGAATTTTTCAAAATGATAAGATTAACATTCGCGATTACGTGTTATTCCAATACGAATTCAAAATTTAGTTTTCGCGTGGCCACCGTCGTCTGGGCAAACCGATTGATATAAGGAAGCGCCCTCATTTCCCCACGAAATTGGATGTTTTGTGTTTTTGGGAAGTGCTTTCCTACGCAATAACTCAAAGCCAGATGGAATGAGTCAGATGTTAAAGGGACACTAAGAGATGTGTTGGAGGCTGCGCCCTCAATTATGATAAAAACTGGGATTAGTTTATTTTTATGATTGTATTACATGTATGAACATACACCTATAAGGATTAAGAAAAATCAGCCCTCTTTACAAGAAAACGCCGATTCAAAAATGCTCGTACAGCCAGGACGAGCATTTTACGTCCGACAATATCCCCCTGCAGTACGCGTGATACATAACGCGAGCCATATTTGCATAGAGGGCGTTTTTCAATAAATAGCGATGATATTGTTGTAATCAAGTTTGCTGTGTTTTTGTTAGTAGAAACAACAATAATGGCAATTTTTAATGTTCATCTTGAATTCTGAAGTAAAATGTTAAACATTTAAAATTTTCAACACTACTTAATGTCCCTTTAATAGTCTTTTCGCCAATTCTAGGTTACTATAATATATAATAATTAGCCAGACTTTTATTGTTGTATTTACCTGCAACATGTCAAATCAGTTCTAGGCCACTTTCAGCAAGTGGGCTTTGATACCTGGATCATAATTATATAGTGAAATTTGATACCAAAAATGGATTCTCCGACTCCCCTTCCAAAAATGTATGCTTCACATTAATTGTGCAAAGGTTGCAGCGGGGTTACAGCGCTTGATAAATTTCATATTTGTAGGGTTAGCACCTCCCCCCCCCCCCCCCCCCCCCCCTTAAAAAGGGGCATCGAGAGATACGTATGGGAGTGCGCCCTCAATTATCCTGGAACTTCAGGGTTTTTTGCATCAAAGTAATACTTGGGCATAGGCCTATATACTAACTACCATCTGAAACAGTTTACCAACATTCGCCGTTTATCATATAAAATTTCATGATTTTCATAGTTTCATATCGAAACTAGGTGCTGAATTCGGAAGTTATGCTATCGTTTTACTTGCGGTAAATCTCAACCCGGAAGTGCCGTTATTTTGCTTATTTGGCATGAAGGCGATGTCGGAATTGTATGACATTTTGGATTTGGGCTATGTTGAAGATTATCTTTACGTTATTTGCTCATTTAGTATATCGATACATCTCTCAATGCCCCTTTAAGGTGTTTTCCCCTATCTTGATTTCTGTTGATAAAAAAAGTACAAGATTGGCAATTAGGCTTTGCATTGTTCAAAGGAAAATTTAGAAAGGAAACAAATTCGAAATAATTGAATACCACTCCGCTAAAACAATGAAATAGCCTAATCAGATTGCTAGATATCGCTATAACGTTTACAAAACGACTTGATCTATAATTCAGTACAAAAAGCGCAGCCTATATTAGCTGATGGGAAACCATCAAATATGTTACAAGCCTAAGGATGGCAAAAGTCAACATCAATGGTCATTTCTTCTCCTTTCCCAAACTTGAGTAGGCCTATATGGCTTTAAATTTGGTTATAACTGATCCTTTCAATCGACTTTTCTTATATATATATATATATATATATATATACAAGGGCCATTCTATAAGTTCTACCTTTTACCTCCTAACTTTATTATTATATAAGCGAGTCTTATATGAAATATCACACAATTGTAGCTTGGAACCTCAGCTACAAATTCATATTTTAAATTGGTATGAGTACTGTTGTACTTTTCTGGGGATGCAGTGAAAACCAAACTTACATTTAGTGTGACGGAAACGGATGAAAAAAAAGCAAAATATCGCCGAAGTGCTATTCATTTGGCCTATTGTAAAAGTCAAAACATACCTATCGGTCGATTATAACCGTTATAAATGTCAGATATATCTTTAACAGATCATAAATAGTGAATGTGATTCTTTGGAAAGATTATGCCATAAGTTTACTACTCCTCTATATAGAGCACACTGCAAAAGGCATATTTTAACTAAGAACCAAGTGATTTTCAATATACCGGACTAAAATAGAGGGATATAACAAGTCTCCCAAAGAGATAAGTTTTCTATCATTGACTACCTGATTGACTATTCTGAAGGTTGTACATAATGAAAAGTCATAAAGTGACGATTTAAGATACAAGGCACCACTGTAACTTGAGTTGTAATAACGAAAATTAGACTGATTATTAATATCCAGTACAGGCCCGTCGGAACCGCTACGGCAGGTACGGCAGCTGCCGTACCACTTTTCCGGGGAGGGGGGAAAAAAGGGGGAAAAAAAGAAAGAAGAAAAAAAAAGGGAAAAAAAGAAAAAAGGAAAAAATCTTCAAAAAATTAAAAATATTCGAGAGAACATAATAAGGCATGAACACGACCTATCAAAGACTGTAATCTATGACTTTACTGCACTGGACACAATGTTTAACAGTTGTTCATTATTCCATATAATTTATTATAAGTGCTATTAACTTTACCATGAAATGTTTTATTTCATTTCCCAAAAAACGCTAGCTTAAAGGGGGCTTCGCCCCCTTGGACCCCCACGAGGGGCTTTGCCCCTTCGAACCCCATTGGGGGTTGCACCCCCAAACCCCCGCTCGTGCCGTACTACTTTCAAATTCCTTCCGACGGGCCTGATCCAGTATGCCAAAGGCATAGCAATACATTTGATTTGATTACACTATTTGCAAGCCTATAAAGGGAATAACGCAGGGTGAGGAAAAGGAAACCGCTAACGACGATATTTGTACCAGCTAAACCTTAGCTCATAACTAATACATCACCTATATCATACGATAGAAAATGCGTTCAATCAAATGAAGGATGTCTGATTGAGCGCGCCGTTCACATTTGGTTAAGAGATTGTTGTGTCGGGGTGTGTAGCCGCTCATCACCGCATGCACTCAGTAATGTAAACATCCGTATAGTACACTTTCAAACTGCTGCGCCAAAGTCCAGTTGCAATTTGGGACGGACATAGTAAAAAGTTTTTAATTGTGGGCGGAGCGTTTGTTAGCCTCGACTACCTTTGGTAAAGTTCCATTGACGCGGGCATTTTACGTGGTGGGAATCGTTTTCCTGCCACTTCTGGTTGCGATAATTATTTCGGAAAAGGGATTTCTCGGAGTATTTTTGTGGTAGTTGACTGGTATTTACTTATATATTAGTAACAGCAACAACGCACTTCGATACAATACTAGACTACTAGTGCTAAATGATCTGAAGGATGGCCTCATTTTCAATGACGAACCTAGACATATCTCTCGATGAAATCATGGAAAGTATGATTGAGGGCCGAGATGAAGAAGCAGTCATATGCCGGTGCAAGTCAACTTGTCGCACACGAAAATGCCCCTGTAGGGCCAATCAACAGGAATGCAATAGTGCCTGCAAATGTGGCAAGAAGTGTAAAAACGGCAAAACAGTGGTATGTACTGACCGTATGAAAATTAGTTTTACATTGTTTCATAACCAAAAATAAACTCCTTTGTTTCCTTAATGGATTCCTGATGAAATTATTCCCAGACAGAACAGTATTCTAATCAACCCAGATAGCTTCAATGATCACATGAGCCCGTGATTCTGCAGTAGGCCTACATGTGTCTCAACAAATGTGCTGCATGTGAAACGTGATTATTTTGGCCATAAAAAATATAAAAATTGTTCCCGAAATACTAATAATCATGTTCAGCAATCTCTAACGTGCCATAACAATTATTTCTATCCTTTTTTGAGCTTCCGTTATCAAATATGGCAAATCTACCCAGTCCTATTTACATTCAGCTTTGTTGGCCACTTTTCAAGAGACCTATGTTACTTAGAATCGTCATTCAGTGTGTCATTGAACATAATCAATAACTCAATAATCAGTAGCATAGCCATTTAAATTAGTTCAAAATGTGTTTATAATGAATTTTCTGCACATTTACTTAGTATAGGCATGGACTTATAAAGTCCATGGTATAGGGTGTCCAGCTTTGGTTGGACCCATAGAGAGTTAATTTGCTTATCTATCAGTGGCGGATACAGGATTAAAATTTACGGGGGGCTGACGAAGACCGTTTTCCCTAGTACAACAAATCATACTTAGTGATATTTGTCATCAGTTGGTATTATTCATCATAGGGTATTTTGCATGTTTCACTATCTGAGGGAAGAAAAAAAACAGAAAAAACCCCACCAATGTATGGGTTTCCTGTACTACGTTTTCCCCCCGGGAGGGGTACTCACCCAAGACGGTATACGGGGGTGTGCCGCTCTAATGGGTAGCTTTTTGGGCACAAAATCCCTAAACATGGGGTATGATTTTGTGCTGGAAATCCCTAATAATGGGGTCACTTTTTACAAATGGGTCTATTTTCGAGAAATTTGTTGGTTTTTTCACGAAATTTGTGTCTATTTTCGCGAAAATTTGCAAAAATTAGGTATATTTTCCCGATAATTTGCGAAAAATTGGTCAAAAATGAAGCAAAACCCCTAAAAATGGGTACCAATTTTTCCAAAATCACCCCTAAAAATGGGTATGGGTTTTGAATCTCCAGCGGCACACCCCTGACCAAACCAAATCTGAGTACCCCCCCCCCCCCCCGGGTTTTTCCTGGAAAGGTAAAATCGTAAAAGGTGCCAAATTTGTTTGGCCGCCAGCTCGTGAAATCCTGATAAAGTGGAAGGGGTGGGGTAGCGATATGGTTGTCCACAAAACCGGCAACAAAAATCGCAACCCCCCCCTATGGGTACGCCACTGAAAAAGGTATAGTGGTACACAAAAATGGTATATTGTAAAATTCTCCCCCCCCCCTATATCTGCCACTGACTGATGCCCAAAAGAATAGGCCTACAATTGATTTTAAAACAAATTCAAAATTTAATGCAATTTACCTTTTTTTAAGCCTTTTTTATAACATTGTTTGTCCAATTGTACATATTTCTCTGGCCTTTCCAGATTTCTCAGACCAGTATTTGTGGTCCTAGTGGTCACATTAGGTCAATTCAGGCTTACCATTTTCACAATATTGTTATTTCATATTTCCATAACTGCTTTTATAAATCTTAAAAGTTAAACCTAGTTGTTTTTGCTTTCCTTTTTTAATCTGTCAAGGTTTTGGAAGGCTCTGGTGGATCTGAGAATGAAGGGGTGCTCCAAGCTGGACATGGTAGTAGTGGAAGTCGCAAACGGTGCCGGCTTGACGCAGATGATGGTGATGATGATGATGATGATGGATTGAATGAACATCTGGAAAGACTTCAGGCTCAAGATAGGTTGATTAAGGTAAGATTGCTTTTGATTGCATGATGGTATGTGGTGTCATGATTGTAAACCCCAGTCGCATTGGCAGGAGCTTGCAATTCAAGTAGATTCATCTTGATCTTTCCAAAAATTAAACAATGGATATTGGTCATTTGTGATGAGCCTACATGTCATGAATGAATATAAAACCACCCCCACCCCCTAACCCACACAAGATATAGCTCATGGTGGATTGCATAGTATATTCCACCCTAATGATCAAAATTGGAGGTTCAGGTGTATCCAGGATTTCTTAGCATTCTTATGTACAGATTCAGCATTCTGAAGCAATCATTTTGGCATTTTCTCACATGCCTACTAATGATTCATACTTAAGTAGGTAAACACAAAAAGCTACAAAATGTGCACATTCACATTTTAGCCTAAACAACATCCACGTCAAGCTCATGGGTTTTAGGTATTTCTAAGCAAAAATTCAGCATTCTGAACCAGCAATGTCAATTTCCACTCCTTTCACTCAAAATGCTACCAAAAGGATGGCAGATGATTGTCAAAATTGGTCACCGGGTGACACACGAATGAGAGCATACTGTCATCACCAGATCAAAGTTCAAAACCCTCAACTAATACAGTGGCGTAGCCAGAGGGGGCAGGGGGTGGTCGCCCCCTTCCTTCCCCCACCCACCCCCCCCCCACCCCCCATTATTAGAGTCATGTCGGTTGAGACTAGAAACTGTCGGTCGAGATTGGCACCCGGGGGGGGGGGGGGGGGGGGCACTGACTAAAGACCCCCTTTTTCACCCTCTGCTGCTAGTTTTTATGACCCCCTTTTGAGCCTGCATCAGTTCTTAAGACCCCCAATTTTATTGAAAACTCAAAAATCACGAAATTTTGCGTTCCAAAGCCCCAATTCTTCAAAAATGTTGCGTTCTAACACCAAAATTTGCGTTCTTGTTTATCAAAATTGAAATTTAGGCCAGTTCTCAAGACCTACTTTTTTGAAAAAAATCAGTTCCTAAGACCCTCTTTTTCGTCATAAAATCGACTCAGTTCAGTTCTGTAGCCCCCCTTTTTGAGACCCTGAGGGGCACCCCCCCCCCCCCTCGGGGATTGGCACTGTCTGTTTTTGAATACCTGTTTTTTGCACTCGGTTTTGGTAAAAATGTGTGTGTGGGCCCGGGGGTGATGTAACCCAAATAGTCAAATAGTCGGCAAATTTGTACATGTAGTTTACAAATTTATGCAGCAGTGGGCTAAATAAAGGAAAATGTTATGGAGAAAACTGATGAAAAACCGGATGATTGGCCATTAGTTGGTTACTGTGCTATTTTTAGGACTGCAATTTTTTTGTTTTGACCGTGCGAAGTTTTGGGACCGTGCAACAATGGTTTGACCTCTCCCCCCCCCCCCTTACGTGAAAATCACGAGGTGACTAAAAAAAAGTGTGGGGCAACCTTTTTTTCAGAAAACTTGCCCCCCCCTAAAAAATCCTAGCTACGCCACTGCACTGTCAGTTCACTTTCATTTTCCGCCCCTCCCTCTATGATCACAATTTAGTTCTAGTTTCATTCTTTGTTTTTTCAGGAATTTGTGGACAGCCTTGATCCAGCATCAATCAAGCGTGTCTGCATTGATCTACTACGGCGCAGTCCAGGAGCGTATAGTGACTATGTGGCCATGGGTACAATGGGTGACGAAGGTACTGACATTGATCTGGCCTATGAACGCCATATCAATCAACATGAAGTTAGTATCAATGATGTCAATGAACATGATCAAGAAGAAGAAGAGGCAATGGCTGGGCAAGGAGAAGGAGAACCTCAACGGCAACCAAACCCACGACCACGAGAACCACGTCAGCCCCTTCCTTGGTGCATATGCACACATTGTCGGCCTATGCCCACTGACATTGAGAGAAAGTGCTGCAGGCCAAGGAGAAATCACCAATGCTTATCCACAAGTGGCGAATTTGCACGACTTTGTCTTGACAACATGGTTCTTGAGATAGCTATGAGGGTATATGAAGACCTGGTTGCAGATGACCCTATTAGAAATAAAGCTGCTTATCGTCATCAGGCTTATAGAGTGTATATTTATTGGCAACATGGGCGCTTGGGGCCAGGTAATCGGCGCGTAATTCCATCATGTGTTGTCTGGGCAATCCGTGATATGTGGCCAGAGCCCACTGGTGTTTATAAGGGTTTTATTCCCGGTATTGGACATTTGGGAGATTAAAAACTGTTATATGAAGTCCATTCAATAAGTTCTACCTCCTACCTCATAATTTTGCTAAATTATTTAATCCAGGCATATGAAATATTTTCCATTTCCATTGTCATGACACATTTTCTGGCTTGGACCAAATCAGAATAATATTGAAACATGTGATTAAGAGCTGTATCATGACCAGGGCTCTAATTAGCCGAAGGCATGATGCTCCACCTAGTTGCCTTGATGCCCTCAATTTCTGGCTGTTTTCCCTCCATTCAGAAGTACATAATTGCCTTGGAGAAAGTTGGTGCACCTTTCAAATTGCCTTAAATTGCATGCCCTCTTTATTTCTTATTTTGAGGCCTGCCCTTACGAAAATGCAATCACCAAAATGTGGTTGCAGCAAGGCGGTACCAGGTTGCGCAAGGTTGTCGCAAGGTTGCACAAGTTTGTCGCAAGGTTGAGCAAGGTTGTAGATGATTGCTGCAAGGTTGCGCAACCTTCTCAGAAGAACCAAACTGTTTGCGCAAGGTTGCGCAAGTTTGTATTTTTCCAAATTTAACCTTGCGCAGGTTGTGCAAGGTTGTATTTTCCAAAATTTAACCTTGCGCAAGGTTGTATTTTTTCAAATTTTACCTTCGCAAGGTTGCAGAATTTATTGCGATTTTCATAAGGGTGATAATGACTAATTTATGTAATGAGGCTGACATTCAAATTAGCGATGTTACAAGGTAGGAGGTAGAACTTATTGAATGACCCTCATATTTTAATATTTATCACTCATTTGTTTACAGGGTAAGTAAATAAAAATTCCCATTAAAAGGGATAACCCATGCCCACGATGATTCCACTTATTTCACCTCATTAACATATGAAGGTTTCCATGTTGCATGACCGAAGTTTGGTTGCAATTGGTCATTGTATGGAAAAGAAATGGACAAGACAAAAAGTGTGTACTAAATTTTACATCTTGACCTCATATGACCTTTGACCTTGGTATGTGACCTCATTAACATATGCAGGTTTCCATGTTGTATTTGTGACCGAAGTTTGATTGCAATGTTCATGTATGGAAAAGAAATGGACAAAACAAAAAGTGTATACCAAATTGTTGACAGACAGACAACACACACACCCCCACACATGAAGGATGCTGCCATAAGGTCTCTTCCTATGGATGACCTAATAAATGGAAGGCACCGATTTTAATCATTTCAATTTTTAAAGATGAAATTGCTCTTTAGGTTGGTCAAAGTTGGAGGATAAATACCTATAACTTATTTTCACGGTGTCATTACTCGGTGCGAAAAAAGGTTATAGCTCTTTAAACACTGATTTTGAAGTAATTTGGAATCGTACCGCTCTCGCTCTATAACTCAGAATAGATTGATTATTTATGATCAGATTCAAAAATGTAAATTTGCTTTCAAAAAGAAATCAAGGATAGAGGGCCTCCAATGGAAAAGATTGCATTATATAACATGCTTTTAACTGACTTGAGTAAAGTAAGTCTTATCACTGTCCAAAACTACTTACAAGAATTTACATATTGGTACAGCAATTTAAAGCAAATAGTTCAGTAAGATTTTATGTGACTTGAATGAAATCATGCAGTGATTTGACTTGATGCCTTTCAACCAGTGACTTGACCTATTGGATTGATTTGACTTGAGAACAACGACCTGAACAAGGCATCATTATAATTGATAACAGGCTACTATGAACGATTTATCGTATGTATACTTTAACTTTAAGCAAAAACAATCATGATATAACAATCATATTAGTGATTAATTTGTTAATATATTTATAACTTTGTTACAAATTGTTTAAATAATAGGGCAAATATTTCATAAATAAAAACACTGGAATCAAGAAAAAGATTATGCCTATGTGTGATATATTTTATGTGTGATCAATCTTGGAGAGTATCATATGGACCAATCATTGCTTATTAGGCCAAACAAAAAAATAGGTTTGTCTCAAAGCTTGCGCGTGCATTGGTTTTGAAATGCCGCGTCTGAAAGGCAGGAAATTGTAAAGTTAATTTTTTCCCTTCACATTTTTTTTCGAGTTATTATTAAGAATATTGGCAGATTTTCCTTTTCTCACATCTTTTACATGACTATACATTGTTTTACTATTGTTTTATCTTTATTGTCCCTACATTCCACAACTACATCACAATATTCATTTCAAATGGAAAACAAAAATCAGAAAGTGTCAACGGTTGCAATTAGTAAGATTAAAAATTGACACGCCCAAAAAAAAACAAAAAAAAAATGGAAGGAAAAAAACCAGCGCGCGTCACCAGATTTTGAAGGCTTCGCAAGCTTTGAGACAAACTTTTTTTTTGCCTTACACCTGTGTCTTTAGCGATCTGTAAAAACATTTACCTCTTGACAAGCCTTGCGTAAAATTGAATAACACTTCTGATATATGCATATTACTTGGTTTATCGTGTTTATTATAACAACTCTAATTCAGTTATCCAATCAAACCCCAACTATATATGCTGTTCAATGCAACTGAAACCTGCTGTTCCACTGGATCAAGCAATCTCTTATTTAGGGGGTGATAACATTTGCGTTGCCCTCAAGTGCTAACAATTTAAAATTGGGTCGGTCTAATCTTTTTTTCTTTTCTTTTTTGCTGAAAAATATATGGTTTATGTCAAGACAAAATTGGAATAAGCCCATACTTCACTCTAAATCCATGCTAAAACCCTGTAACTTAGAATATCTTGAGTCACCCCTTTGGTCTAGAACGCAACCCAGTTTCAGGTACATGAAAGATATTGTAGTGATTAATTTTAAATGTTTTATATTGAAATAAAATTGAATCTTGAACAAAATTGTTTCACAAAGTACCGTGTGAGTGGCCATAATATTAATTGTGTGTCTACGCTTGGATTACTTTTACGCGCAGAGAGATAAAAAACAACTATTTCTCACCAATTTGGAACTGATTATAAGATTTTGGTAGGGATATGCCATCTGCACAATGAAAATTTACCCTATAGGTGGGTAAGCATTAGGCCATTTAGAAAAACCCTGATCTACAGGCCGTAAGTTACCGACCCATTTAAAAAACATCAATCTTATATTTTACACAATCATTTTTTGAAAATGTTTTTAATTATTAAAAATTGAAATGTTTGTATAATTGATGAAATCCACCAACATTTTCATAAATTTGTAAACCTCCATTGGTCTGTAAAACAGGGTTATTCCATCTTCTTGAGGGTTAATTTTCCAAATTAAAATTGACCAATGTTTACCCGACATCGACACTCATTTTAGACAGGTTTCGCTAGGAAATGTATGCACATGCACACATAAAAATATTATATCCATTAGGCCATGAATTTAAAAAAAACATGTTCTACCGTTCAGCTAACCCATTCATTATGTATTTAGAAAATGTTTGAACGATATTTGGAGAAAAAAATTGCCAAATTTTAATTATTTTTTTTTTAGAACTGTGTTCTGATTTTTTTGATTTTTTACAAATGGTAATATTTCAAAACACCCAAACTGACCGACCTGGCTGAGAGGTATGTGTGCCTGTAGAACAGTTTTTGTGTGGCCATACCAGCAATAGGTATAAAGTGGGGGTCATTGGTTACCATTGGGTGATGTGCTACAAATAGGGTCCCATTCATTCTGTTAAATTAATGACCCGTTTTCAAAGCCATTTTTGCTAAATGCTTGGGTCTAAAATTCTTTATTTTATTAGAGCCAAATCTGTCAAATAAAATTATGGGTCTCCAGTTAATGTATGTGTCCATATTCATCAGAAATTTGGTAAATGTATGGGTCAGTTTTTCATTTTGATTGCGGCGTATTCCTACGAAAAAATATTTGAGTAACCCCAGTTAATGCCAAAGTTTTAACGCATACATTTTGAATAAATAATTTTGAATGTCAATCAATGGCGTGTTGGTATTCACAATGTCTACAGTGAAAATGGAGGTATTTGGAATACTTAGGATTTCACGCTCTTTCATTAATATGTTGTAATTATGGCCTGGAATAAGGTATTGTCTTGGGAATTTCACCAAGTATGAAGAAGTATTTCTACTCCTATATAAACAAAGAAGATATTGGCCAATTTTTAACGAGAAATATTTGTCCTGGTTTTCGACTCGCCCTGTATTTCATGCATGCACACCATGGTGAACGTGTATGGTTGTATGATATTTTATGTAAATTATTATTATTATATTCAAGCCATACTGATTTGAATTACGGTATGTTGTGATCTGAGAAAATTGCGACCTAATATGCCAGTGAATAAAGATAAAACTGTGACATATGTGACCAGTCGCGTCAAAAAGGACATGTTGTCGGCAAATCTAGTTTTGAGATAGAGGCCTATATAGTTGGTGAAATATAAAGAAAATAAAAGAACAACTTTGGCTTCTTTAAATCATAGCTTTTTATTACAAAGGCTGTTTACCTTCAACTTGGTATCATTTCAAAGCTTAAATTGTGCTCTTTCAAGTGATACCAAAACTCAGATTTGACTCAGGCCACCAACATGTCCATTTTTATGTGACAGGTCACATGCACTCAGGCTGCTGGAGACCTCATCATTACAAAATTAATTACAAAAGGACAATAATCACTGACAAAAGCAGCAATCTGATAATTGCTATTTTAATGTGTTGCCACTCCAATCATGTGTACATGTATTTCTAGCACTACATGTATATATGTCATTTATACACACCATATTTAAGAAGGTTATCGCAGTGTCTCAGGAACACTGCAAATGCACACATTTACTCATCTTCTTTTTAAAAAGTCCACACAAAAAAACACTTTCTAAAATTACCTGTTACAGAGAATATTCTTCTAAGAAACTACCAGGCCTCAAATGTTCCCAGAGCCACTGTCTTGGTGCTCGGCTTGGTACACTCAAACTTGACACTGAACCCACAAACATTCCTTCCTAGGATGAAGGGGGGGGGGGGGAGGGGATACTGATATACTAGCAGTGTATATACATTATTAGAATAATACAGGGTGTCCCAGACATGGTTAATGGAGAAGTGCATTTATTTAGCTATATGTATAAATACCATTGTTATTGGTCAAAGTATTTAATGCTTCTAACATCTTATGGGAATTTTAAATTTTTAAAGTTGGACGTTTCTGAGAGAAATTATGGATCCTTTTAGTAAAAAAGGGTTTGACCAAAATTGATATGCATGCAATTTGATGAGTCTTCTTTTTTTATTTCCAAAACAAATTAACAGATATCAATTGTTGGTGATATTTATGAAGCAATGTTTGAATCTGTGACGTAGCTAGGTTTTTCATATGGGGGGAGGGGGGGGGGGGGGGGGGGGGGGGGGCAAGATATGAAAGTGAACCGACAAGATTTTTCCGACCAGATATCATGTGAAAATTGTTGACTTTACATTTATTTTTGCTATGACTGCTTTAAACAGGCTTCTATCAAAAAACATTCCATTTTAAGGACACATGAAAAGTTTCCGTCTGTGTACTTTTGACCATAATTTCATGATTCCTCTAGTCGAACGAACCGACAGTGCCAATCTCAACCGACACAACAGTCAATATTGGGGGTGGGGGTTGCAAAATACATCAATTGAAATACGCTGAAAGTTAAAAAACATGTTTTCTTTGCTAATTTTCAACAGATAAAGATAATTATTTTGTTGAAATGAACATAGTACGTAGGAAACATGTTTCCCATTATATTGCAGTAATTAGACTTGAACTGCAATAATTTTTTGTTCAAACATTATAAATCATTCTGAGACACCCTAATATTCAGATGTTTGCCATATCAAAAAACCTCTTCTATGGGATATTTTCCCCTTCAATTTGTTGCTCTAATAACATGTGGGGATTTCAAAGATGCTAATTATCAAACATGTCATAAGTTGGAATTATACTAGTATCAAGGGCACTTTGTGATTGGTCAAAATACTGAAATATAAAAATGTCCAAAGGTCATCAAAAATGTCATACAATTCCGATAACAAAGCCAATCATTTCAAATATTGCAAGTAAACTTGTTAATGTCCAAAAAAGGGTGAACCTGGCCCAGCTAATTCAGGCAATGTGCATCTTTAACCTATCCTCCAAGGGGCATTGATAGATACATGGAAATACACCCTCAATTATTCTGGAAATTGTTTTTTTTGCACCAAAGTAAGACTTAGGCATATACTAACTACCATCTGAAACCGTTTACCTTAATTTTAAGTATATCATGTAATATTTTGGCACATATGACATCACCAGAATGTTTATAGAGCGCCATCACTTCAATTGAAATCTTTTTTTCTTCAAATTTCATTTTTATCACCAATCTCTCTGTGCCCCTTTAAGGTTAGTCAAAAATAGATGCAAAATCTTTACCCAGTGGCCTTGCCACTGAGGTGAATCTTCACCCCCTAAAAAATTTGCCAAGAAGAACAAAACCTGTCTCGCATACTAATATTAGCGCATATTAAGTATGTGGAGTCACTTTTGCGCATAACCCTACAAAATGATTTGGGTTTCTTTGGTGTTTTTTTCAGTTGTCAACACAAATTGGCTCCAAAAGGGGGCGAGGTGCCAAAAACACAATCAAAAATAATATGCATTAAGCATTTTTTGTTAAATAAACAAAATCGCATGGCTATATTTCCAAATGTATGTGAGACGTACCATGTATTTTTTTTCCTGAAGGAAGGTGAATTACTTTAAGAGGGTATGATCAAGATTCAAATTGACACCTGCATTAATGTGTATGTATTATACATTCATCGTTTATAGACTTGGTAGATACGCTTATGGTACAGCATATAAATTGTCATTATTACGTAACAGATGAATAATAATAATAACAACACATTTATAATACACCTTCTATCTAGACGACTAACCTATTCCGAGGCACAAACCCGGGGGGGGGGGGCACTCATTTATAAAAGTTGTAATCATCCGTGTGAATCCACTCTCAAAAACTGTCCTTAACGCGGCTCTCAAAGAAGGAAAAAGTGACCCTAATAATAAGGATTATATCTTGACAAATCATACTCATAGTAACGGAGATAGCTCCTCATGACTAGTTTAGACTGAAAACATGTATAAAGTAAGTGTGTGATTCAGTTTTTTTTAGTAAATTTGTCTGTAGGCCAAACCATTTTCGGCTATTTTACAATGATGACACATGACTCGGCCCAAGCAACCCTTAGTGTGGATTCAAGTTGAAAAAAAACAACACCCTTATTCTCTGAAATTGGCTAATCTGAAACCCTTAGCGCGGGCCCCCTATGTGGTCGAAAAAAAAACACCCTTAATCCGCGTTTTCATTCACACGGATGATTACAACATTATACCTGACTGCCCCCCCCCCCCCCCCCATGGGCACAAACATCAAATAAATTTATAAACAAACAATT
This sequence comes from Ophiura sarsii, assembly GCA_035610835.1. Classification (NCBI taxonomy): domain Eukaryota; kingdom Metazoa; phylum Echinodermata; class Ophiuroidea; order Amphilepidida; family Ophiuridae; genus Ophiura; species Ophiura sarsii. Next base: position 8,527,476 of record CM069441.1, read on the forward strand.
AAAATATAGAAACAGTTACATAGAAGTCAATCAGTCAAATCATGAGCAATCTTAAACAGATGAGTTTTTAAAGTCTTTTGAAACCATCTGGTGAATCACAGAATCGAAGATCTGAAGGAAGTGAGTTCCACAGTTTAGGTGCACAAGCATAGAAAGCCCGGCGCCATATGAAGAATATGTCCGAGGAACTGCGAGATACTGTTTATCCGAAGATCTGAGGTGACGTGATGGAATATGTGGAATGAGAAGATCGCAGCATTCTGATCTCGTTGAAGTTTATTGAGTTGTCGTTCAGTGATCCCATATGAACATGTGTATGTATTATACATTCATCATTTATAGACTTGGTTGATAAGCTTATGGTACCGTATATAAATCTATACATTTTCATTATAACGTAACAGATGAACATATATGTGTACCCGATGAAGGCCGATGGCCAAAAATTTGAACAATAAATTTTATATTTGTATACATTAATCCTTTATAGATAAAAACCGAATGCTTTTAAAAACTATGAAAGTACAGTATTTACACTATAGTTCAATCAGTTCAAAATTGGCGAAAAAAAATAATACAGTTTGCTCCATGCAGTGAATGAATTCAGAAGAGCATCTCGCGCAAAATGCTGGCATGGCACAATATGATGCACAAAACAGTGGCATGGCGCAATATGTTGCGCAATGTCGCAGTGTCATTGTATGTGTGACGCTTGCGTATGCAAAATCACGCTTATACGCTTGGATTCCTTTCCATGCGGATAGATAAAAAACGAATATTTCTCGCCAATTTGGAACTGAATGAACTATAGCTGCGAATCCTTTTACAAACTGGGATTGGTACATTTTTACAATTGTATTACATGCGTATGAACTTACACTTGTAAGGATCATTAAGAAAAAATCAGCCCTCTTTGTACAAAAAACATCTATTACAATATTCTGATCTACGGCTAGACCAGAATTTCACACATTTAGTTGGGGGAGCATAGGGGTTTTCCAATCCCGATCCAAGGCTGACACAGGGAGTAATATGTGACCCAATGCGAGTAAATGAGGCACAATGAGGGAAATATGAATATTGAGTTATTGATACCATGATAATATTATAAGGGACATTTTGGTACCAAAGTCAACGCCATTTAATATCACATTATCCAAACCAAAGTTACAGTTGATTAAAAATCACTTTGTCCAAAACATCAAATACAAATTGGCAAGTTAGGGCAATAATATTTTGGTTTTGTTAACAAATCAATGGAGTTAAAATTAAATACCTCAAAATAATGTTTAACTCTTTATTTTCATGAATTTGAGTCTTTGGAATAAGACTTGATCTGAATTTGACTTATTTTGACCGTATCCCATATTTGTGCTCTTAAATCAAATCAGCTACTGCTGCATTCCGCCTCATTTACTCATGTTGGGTCACCTCACATAATTACTAGTATATCAAAATGTTCTTTGAAGATGGTGAAAAACTTAGTGGCCATCTTTGCCAACTTGGGTGGTTAATTGACATTGACCTTGATTTAGGGTAGGTCACATGTTTCAAAATCATATATGCTCCCCAGCTATAAAGCTCTATATAAAAGAACCAATAATTATTCGACACTAATACTCAATACTGCATATCCCTTTAAATTTAACAGTATATTGCCTTGCACTAGATAATAATAATAATAATGGTCATTTCTATAGCGCCGGTATTCGTCAGAAATGACGCTCATGGCGATTTTGTAAACATGTAATAAGTAATTAATAGCACAAAAATGATAAATAGCATGGGTATTATCAGGGTGATGTAACACCCTATCTGCCCATTGTTGAGATTTTGTTTCAAAGTATAGCACATTCTATAAGTTCATCATCCGGAAGTTAAGCGTAAACTGTCAATCATTCGTTGTGAATGAATATTCATTCATGACTATTCATGACCTCACACGATGTGATCGTTGCGATCCAGCGTCCTTCCCAACTGATCTGATTACAATATTCATAAAATGCAAATAACGCCACGTCCCTCCGGTCGTAACAAACCAGACGACCTAAGACACGGTGGATTTTATCGGCTCAAAACATGATTTGTGGTACAGAAATAGTACATCAATGGTCAAAAAAAGCTGATCGTGATTTAGAGTAAAACTTATTTGCTTTGATGATAGCAGAATTTAGTTCTTATATGACACGAAACATTCAGAATTGGTTATTTGAAATTAATTTTCACGTGGAAAAAATACGAATTTCAAATTGTGGATGGCTTCGTCTGACAGTGACAGAGATGATAGTGCGCCCATCATCCGTCAATTTAAGCATAGTAAACGGGGGACTTTGCCTCCGAGATACTCCCATTGTTATAGGGTCTCTGGTATTATACATACACCAGGGAGGTGCATATACTGTTTTATATGCTTCATTGAACAAATGAGTCTTTAAAGTTTTCTTAAAACTATGAATAGAATCTGTACGTTTAGCATCGCATGGTAGAAATTCCAAATTCTTGCAACAGCAACGAGAAATGAACAGTCTCCCCATTGGTTTCTTACTGAGAACTCGGTAAGGGAGTGTTCAGAAATACTTTGGTGGGGGGGGGGGGTTGGCCAAAACAGGGGAGGGGGGTCTAAAAAGTGTTAAGTCTCTAAAAGGGGGGACTAAAAAGTTTTACCTACTCAAGAGGGGGGGGGGGTCAAAAAAGTTGATGGGAAAAATACCAAAAAAATCTTTATTAATTTTTGAATTATAGACCAAAAGGTGCTAAAAACGTGCCTTTTTTACCTTTTACCTTTTTTTTACCTAAAAAATCACATTTTTGGGCACTTTTTGGTCGATAATTCAAAAAATAATAAAGATTTTCAAAAAAAAAAAAAAAGATTCCTAGGGAATTATATGAGGAATATAATAAAACTAGTATGACAAAATTTGACAAAATATATTTTGAGTTATCTTTTCCAAACCTAAATTGGGTCAAAAAACGTTTTTTAATAATTTTCTCCAAAATGGTCAATATCATGATCATGGTTGAATTCATTGAACCCTTTTCTGCAAAAAAAATGTATACTTTTATATAGATTAAATGAATAATGAAGAAGTTACGGCAGTTTTACGGAGGCTGTACCTGAAGATGCACAGCCCCCTTAAGGGAGGGGGGGGTCAGAAAAGTTTGTCAATTGGTAAGGGGGGGGGGTCAAAAAAAGTTAGACACCGATAAAAAAAAATTGGTCACCCCCCCCCCCCCCCCCCCCCCCGCCCACCAAAGTATTTCTGAACACTCCCTAAGAAATATTTGTTTTGATGAGTGGAGTCCAATGTGTCCAGGTATATAGGGTTGCACAAGCTCAGTGAGATATTGTGGTGCCTTGTGTTGTATTTTTTCTTAATGCGAGTAAAGCAAGTTTATATCTGATTCTATGCTCATCAGGTAGCCAATGCAATCCATAAGCACAGTGGTATCCCTTATGAAAATCGTAATCAATTCTGCAACATTGCACAAGGTTAAATTTGGAAAAATACAACCTTGCGCAACCAGTTTGGTTCTTCTGAGAAGGTTGTGCAACCTTGCAGCAATCATCCACAACATTGCGACAAACTTGTGCAACCTTGCAACAACCTTATGCGATAACCTTGCGCAACCTGGTACCACCTTGCTGCAACCACATTTTGGTGATTGCATTTTCGTAAGGGATGTGATCAGATATATTTTGGGGAAAGTTATAATTCTAGCAGCAATATTTTGAATACGTAGAAGACTCTGTAGATCGAGAGTTGAGAATCTGTAACCCCATACAATAATGAATTTCCTATGTTAAGTTTTGAGGTAATAAATACATGGGTGATCATTTCAGCAGTTTTTCTATTGAGGTGGAGTCTGATCCGCCCGATGTTTCGAATGTTTACACAGCTTTGCATGAGATATGATTTATTTAGTGGTGTGGATTCTGAATGCTCTTTATGTTTATTAATTTTTGATTTGATTTTTTACCTGTTGGGTTGAATACAGTCCTCAAAACAGGTAACTGACCAGGTAAGGCAAAAAAAGAAGAAGTTTACTTGCCCTTTCCGACCGACCCCAATTTTCGGAAATCTAGGGTCGCTATTTTATTTTTTATATTTTCAAAGTAAAAAAAAAAAATTGAAAGAAGCACATAACAAATAACAATAAAGAAAGATGAAAACATGATTTTGAGTAGTATCTGCTTGTTTAAAAAATTCAAAAAATTCAAAAAATTCAAAATTCAAAAAATCAAAAAATTCAAAAAATTCAACAAAAAAATTTCTTTAAAACGTGTTTTTGTGTAGTATCTCCCTGTTTACATTTTTAATAATAATAAAACTAAAAAAATCCGACCGTCCGACCCAGACTCTGGCCCTGAAAGGGAAAGTCAACTTTTTTTTGTTTGGCCTAATTAATACATACTCTCAACTCCAAAACTATAGCTCCTATAGTTGTAAAGAAAATATTTCTCTTTAATTTGAGATATTGTTCATGAAGATCGGTTATTAATTAAGAACGCAACATCGAAAAGGATTGAACAAAGTGCAGTTTACATTTGGGTTTTGAACACGCAGGAGAGCATAACAGGTATGTGTATGGGGTGCATTGATCAATTGAAGCATCCCCAATCCTCATCTTACCATCGACCTGCGAGTTGTCGCTACCAATAGCTGCCTGTTGCTAGTCCAAGGCTGCGTGTAGGCAAACAAATGTTAAAATGAAAATCAGATTTGTATTGGTTTTAAGCAAATAACTGAGTTAATATTCATTATCTCAAATTAAAGGGGAAACAATTCCTTACCACTTTATAATTTAATACTTTTACGTAGGAGCTATAGTTTTGGAGTTGAGAGCATAAGTTTGTCAGTTACTTATTTTGAGGACTGTATATTGCAGCATTTGATACCATTGCAATTATTTAAATCCCTTTTAACAAGCTTTTGTATGAAACAATTTCCTTGAACCATGGTTACTACATGTATCTACTGAAGATAGCATGCTTGTCAATGGGATACGTTTGCACAGGTTAATTTAGGCATGTCATAGAGTTTTTCTTCACTTTTTGTATTTCCAGTGATTGTTAAGACTTTTCACAATTTTTGGTATGGTGCTAGTAAAACAAACATAAGAACATTATTAAAAGCAATTAAAAACAAAATTATAATAGTCTTTTTCTTCTGTTGTAGAATGTGCTGAAATGTCACTAAATTGGCAGAAAATGTACATACAGTAATTGGTAGAAAAGCCATAAAAATGTTGGGTAACTAGCACCTTTAGACTACTTTGATCGGTATGTATCACCAAAGTAACTAAAAAGCCTGTATGCTAGGCTTGAGCTATATTACATCCAAATTGTTTTACATACAAGATCCAATCCACTAAATAAATCCCCTATGCTGGTTACTCCAATTTTTCATTGGGAAGAAGATCATAGTCTTAGCATTTATGCAAACAAGAAAAGATTTGCATACAGGCATGGATGGCACACAGGAAACCTTGAAAGTGGGTACACATTGTAAAACTAGAGAAAAACATTCCAAATATACATGTTTTGTGGCTGGCGAGGTAATTGCTTGTTTAGACTTTTTACAAGCATTAACAAAAATTGGGCTGTAAATATTGAAAAGTTATTGTTTTAAATTGTTCTCATATGGTACTTTAACATGGACCACCCCACTTTTCGTTTCGTGTTTCAGTAAATGCTGGTCTGTGTCGTAATGAAGAATGCAAATGAAAATGGGTTATTAAATTTGGGTATTGTTTTGTCAGTAAATTGTCTATCCAACCACAACATAACAGTTGCTGAATATACCCACCATGTAGGCGAGGCAGTTGCAATTTGTTGAGAAAAAAATATTGTCCAACAAATACCTAAAAATAAAGAATTTTTTTGCAGCTTAGTGTGTTTAGGTCTAGTTCCAAATACACATATCATTATGTAGCAGGGTAATATGTTGTTGAAATGACATCAAATTAAAAAATATCACTACAAAACTTTTTTCAAAATTTGACAAATAAACTCTCTTTTTTGGGGGGGGGGGCGGCAAAGTTATACCCATCAAGGGATAAAGTATCCCAATTCTACGGTATGCACGTTTTGGATTTCACTATTTATTTTTCATAAATATTCAACAGCGACATATGCGAGTACACAGATGCAACATGGGAACCTTCATATGTCAACGAGGTCAAATGTAATATATAAAGGTCAAAGGTCATTTGAGGTTAAGTTGTCAAATTTAAGCTGAAAGCATCCACAAACTTCCCAAAATCGGAAGTTGCTCTGTACAACATCAAAAGTGTACGACTTTCTTTTGTCGATGGCTTTAAATTCTATAAAACTTTGCGGAAATCTTGCGGAAATGGATAGTATTTTCCAAAACATTTTGTGATGAACGTGGAGTTTTCCTCCGCTACTGTTCTGATATTACAAAGATAATTATTATCAGTTGAATATGAAGTATGTACCTTTTTTCATCTGTCATAAATAACTATAAAATATGTGTGTATTTTCTAAATTTCTACATGAGTGAGAGATTTTTGGTATCTTCTATCAAGTTAACTTTATTTAGAAAGATATTGAAAATTACATCTCAAATGTTGTCCCTTCTGTTGCAAGTTTAAATATAATCTGTTTTTTGAAAGGTTTAAAGGAGATATTTGCCACTGATTTAACAAATGAAAATTCTAAGTTGATGTGACAAATCTAATGAAAATTACAGAAATGTGGTTGATTGAACTGCTCTACTATATTGGAATTATCACAAGAAATTATTAAAATAAGTGCAAACATGCCTAATTGGTTCAGATATACTTTGAAATTTGGGAAAGGTTTCTGGAGAAAAAAAACCCTGTTTTGTATAATTATTGTAAAAACTAATAGCCGTGTGGAAAGTGTTAATTGAACACTATATAGAAAATGTTTTCAAAATAAGAACACTATGTTTTCAAAATGTCCCATCTGGCACAACATGAGCATGTTGTTTTCATGTTTTATATATTTAAATAAAGGAGTCCTAATGTGAACTGAATATTAGTAATGATACAGTGATTACCTTTGAACATTAGCAAACAAAGAGCTTTATCACGCTAAATCCTCTAGTACGTTTCATGGATTATTTCTTTAAATCAAAATACACCTATAAAAGCAACACAAAATGTTCCATGTATCAGACGCTTTAATGTTAGCTAATTTAAAATCGGTAACCAGAATAAGAGATATCATTAAACAAAATGACTGGATACTTTGTAAGTCATGATACTTTAGTAACAATGGGTTAATAAAGGTTGGTTTTTGTATGGGATGTCATTGATTGCATTGAAACTGGACACACTACATCATCATGTAGACAATGCTATCCTATTAAAACTTTGCGCTTGGTTGCTATGGTTACTTCAGTATCCTTGAGTTTTATGAATCAAGTGTCCGTCATATTGTGGAGAGAATTAAAATTTGCTCTGCTTGTTTTTTATATTGCATATCTCAATTTGATACTGTTATATTAAATCAGCTAACATTAAAGCACCATACAAATTTAGCATGCCTTCAAAAAGTTAGTAGTGCCATTTTGTCCCGTCTAGCTGTCATGCTGGAAAGGCCAATTGCTCACACCTCGTTTATACCAGTATGTCCCAATGGACGTCTAACGAATAATCAATTTTACAGCCCAGATGAGCTACTCGATTTGAATCTACACATCTCTTCATATTTTTGGATTACCTCATTTTTGGGAGGCTGGGGATGCATGTAACGATTTTCGCATATTTGATATATGGGGTCTTCTGCTTTGTTATCCCTTTTCATATCTATTGGTTCAATATCGATGAAATACTCAACAAAAGCTTCAGCAATCAGCTCAGGAATGTAGTCATATGTCTTCTTTACCTTGACTTTATGTGGGGTCCAGGTCTTGGTCCTACGATTATAATGCAAGGTATACTTGTGCTTGCCTTCCTTGTCTAGAGCATAAACATGGTCAAAATGCTTACTATGGTCAATAGCTGCCAATAGGTTTCTCACTTTGTACCCGGTCATCCCAAATGCAGTGCTTTTGGGTGCATACATTAGAATGTGATTATGGAAGCATTCAAGGTTTCCTGTGTGTCTGAAATTAGCGCAGTATTCAAACTTCCTCAAGAACTGTTTTTCCATGACCACTGCGGTTAAGGCCTTGTGGGCAGGTGACCCTTTTACCAACCAGGGTCTACTTGGGTCATGGGCTGCTGGCTGATGATTACATTCCCTGATAGCACACTGAAGTCGGCCCGACGTCGGGGAATGGTAGTCGACGTCGGGGAAAGGTCGGCGTCCTTATGTTGAAGTCGGCTGGACGTCGGGTGGACTGTTTGAAAAGGACGTCCACATTAAGACGTCATATGGACGTTGAGCCGACGTTGCAAAAATACACTGAAAGTCTCGTCGGGGTACTGACGTTTTGCCGACGTCGGAACTACCTCCAGCGATAGGTTAACTTGCTATACGTATTATTTTTTATAAAGACAAATATTCAATTATTCAAAATTGTAATAATTTTGTCGCCTACATAATTGAGAAAGATATAATTGTAATAAATAAATTACTGATGATTTAGATAATCATTGTTTTCATCTGCAACAATTTTAAGATCAATTTGATGATTGAATAAATATTAAAATTAACGAATTACGCGTATCAAATCATACACTCACTTTACCACGTGCAGTTGGTCGCCACGTTGCAAAAATACACTGAAAGTCTCGTCGGGGTACTGACGTTTTGCCGACGTCGGAACTACGTCCAACGATAGGTTAACTTGCTATACATATTTTTTTTATACAGACAAATATTCAATAATTCAAAATTGTAATAATGTTGTCACCTACATAATTGAGAAAGATATAATTGTAATAAATAAATTACTGATGATTTAGATATAGATGTTTTCATCTGCAACAATTTTAAGTTCAAATTGATGATTGAATAAATATTAAAATTAACGAATTACGCGTATCAAATCATACACTCACTTTACCACGTGCAGTTGGTCGCCATTTTGTAGCACACGTTAGCGATACTTCGTGTTGTTCTCAAATGAATTGAAGGAATTATATGTCAATTCAGCGAAGATGATGGTATTTGATGGTAGATTTTGATGGGGAAATAATGCAGCATCGCAATATATTCAACACATGAAGTGCATTTTCCGATGTTGCATGGGATACCCGCGATTTCCGGTGTCGTGTTATATTCTATCAGAAATCGCGGATATGTCTTGTACATCGTGATTTTTCAGCATACGCCGACACTGCATGGTCACAGATGTTATTGGAATTGAATTGCAAGTCATCAGATAATGAATCGTGAGGAATAGCTGAGAATTATCCAAGGAGATGAGATTTGTTTCGGTACGTTTTGCATCAAAATAGATTCTGAATAGCTGGGAATAATTAAAAGAGATGAGATTTGTTACGGTATGGTACGTTTTCTTTTTCATTAAAAATAACTATAGCTAAAGTCGGCAGAACGGTCGGCAATTAGTCGGAGAATGGTTCAACTGACCATAGCTTAAGTCGGAAAATGGTCGGGCCAATTTTTCAAAAATATCCATCATTAATTTGCGTGGAAAGAGTCAAGGTAGTCAGTGTTCAAAAACGAGATTTTACGTTACTCATATTGTGATAGTTTTGTGATAGTTGTTCATACTTTCCACGCGGAAGACGACTGCAGACGACAGTATGTCGTTTTTCCAGATTTGTTCCAAATAACAAAATGGGAAAATATGATTTTTTTAGTATATTTGTAGTGTCGATTTATAGGTGTACATTTTCTTTTGTGTCAAAATAACTGTAGGAAACAAGTCGGCCCGAAGTCGGCAATAAGTCGGAAGTACGTCCAACGGACCGCGGCTTAGCGCTAGCGTAGCTTAAAACCGTAGGAAAATAGTCGGCCCGAAGACGGCAATTAGTCGGAGGTACGTCCAACGGACCGCGGCCTGACGTTGCTTATATATGGTCGGGCCGACGGTGCATTGCAGTCGGCAGGTCAGCGTCAGCTGGAAGTCGGCCCGAGGTCGGCACAACCTCCATTGGACGTCGTCGGCCCGACGTAGGCCGCGTGAGCAGCCGACTGTAGAGCCAACGTCCGGCCGACTTCAACTGCCGACTATATCGCGACGTCGGGCCGACTTCAGTGTGCTATCAGGGTTGACCTTCCCCACCATCAATTGTCATTGCCCACCTATGTTCATTTACACAGTGGTGCAAGATACCCAACCAAATGCTCTTCATTTTGGTTGGGTTTCTGTTACACTCACGGGAAGAATACCAGAAATGGTTACGCACAGCAGGAATCCATGGCTGAATTTGCTTATGCGTACTAGCAACCTTCGTGAGCCGTTTAACAAGACTCTTTCCAGTATGCCATATATCTAACTGGTGCTTAATAGCACTGTATGGAACAATGTTGGACTTCATCAGACACATTATCTGGGGATGAGCATCAGTTACTACCTCACGAACTGTTAATATATTTGAAAGAAATTTTAGGCCTCTTTGGAAACCCAACTTTTCCATATTTGTACTTTTCCCAAGTACTTCTCGGACATCAAGGATTTCCAAATGGATTATTCTGCCTGATTCTACATTCCCAAATGAAACTGTACAGTACTGAGCACTATAACCAGGACTATCCATACGTGCATCTGCAGCAATAACAATACCATCAGGGTTGTCAGCTTTATCTTGAGAAAGAATTTCACTTTGTAAGGTAGACCAATAATTTTCTACAGCTGGTTTTGCATAATACTTTTGAACTCTTTGAAAGGTGGATCGACTGATACAATGTAATCCCCAAAATGTGCACATCAAATGTACCTTCCCAAAACTACATCCAGAAAATAAAATTGCATTTGCCATTTGAAAATTTCCAGCATATAACCCTTTGTACTTTGGTTGGGAGTCCCATGTCTCATTTCGATGAGAATTTGTACAAATTCGTAGAACTTTCATACATGTTCCAACAGCACTAGGTTTACATTGCACCTTGCCAGTGCATTTTTTGACTGAGCAAACGGTACCATAAGCCTTTTCAACCAAGTCTACCAGTTTATTAACATAAACGATGCATTTGGGTTGCTTAATACAAACGTGGGCAATGTTCCTGGCTTCATCTTCAGATTCATGTCCACCTGCACTTTGAATTGTTAACTCTCCACATTCACTCACGACTTCATCATCAACATCCTCCTCCACATCAAACACTTCTTCTTCTATCGTCGTATTCCATAGGTTGGACAACAAGTTGGAGTGGGCCATCTCGTCTTCATCCCTGGAACTCTCCATGGCATCCACATCAACATTACCGGTACTGCAAAATAAGATCAAGTTGATATTTAAAATTTTATTCTATGTACAATTTTATAGTGGTCCATTAATAGTCAAATTAGGTATTTTCCACAGATTTTTTAAGGGGTTGTCCAAAATTATCGCCATTTTCACATACGTACAAAGCATAAATGTAACTTTCTACCTCCCCCCTCGTGTTACGTACGCCATAAATGGCAACAATTTCACGGCTTGATAAAAAAATGCCAGCAACTGACTGGAGCCATGTGTAAAATGCAATTGTTGCGTCTGCTTGTGCGCCAACTTCACATGCCACTGCATATTCGAGAACAGCACTATTGAAATTGCCTCCCATTTGAATCAGGGAATGTACCGCGCTACATCAGGCCAATTGTCCTTAGAGGGTCCTCAAAAGGTAGGGGTTGGTAGGTTCAGATATTTTTTTTTAAAATATTTTTTAATAAGGATATTGTATTTGGGAATATAAATAAAGTTTGAGACATGCTGCTTTACTCTTCACACTGCTGATTTCGATCTCTTTCTCCTGCTGGGGCAGATTGTCAAACTCGGGTCAAATATTATTTTTGTACTGAGTTTGCAACGCGCAGATACCGTAGGTCGCCGCCATTGTGATTGAATGTTGCACAAAGTGAAAGAGCGTTTGTGTTGAAGTTTGCTAGAAATATATACATGAAAGTATTGCTAAACCTATTTTTCCCGTACTAACTACCCCAAAGATTGTTTTATACTATGTTGAAATTGATATTCATGCCGTTGAGCAACATTTTGGGGAAAATATTAACCGTAACTAGATTTTTCATAAATTTCTCAAACTGCGTTTTTAAAAATGACATCACTTACATGTGCGATCAATTTTCATTCCTTTAAATAGTCCCTGCGGGTGCCAAGTTCATGCATTAAATATCATGTTACACAGGATTGCGCATTGGTGATGGTGTTGCAAATACCAGATTGACAATGTCATACGAAATCAGGAATAAAAACGGTCTGTTTGGCCATTCAAATTGCTCAAAAAGTTGTTTAAAAAAAATTAATGAAAATAAAAAATAATAAGGTCGGCACCTAGGTACACGGTCGGTCGACAAACAATTTTTTTTTTTTGGGGGGGGGGGGGGGCGGGGCCTCACGGCCGGTGTTCATAATGTTTGAATCAAAAGATTTACTTTCAATAAATGATACCATATTTTATCAAATACCAAGGCTTCCCACAAACAACAGACAATGATTATTTCAAATTATAATTTGAAAACCGCTGCATAAGAGGGTTATTGCATTTCAAAATGCATGATTTATGAATTTCATGAAGTTGATATGGATTGCAATCTTCAGCCTCAGTTAAATGTACACCCTGTACAATCAATCAATCTAAAATCATTTTACAATGAATCAATGCATTTTAAATCTATGAAGATTACATTTTTAACCACCCTGTACTCTATTCTAGCCTGTCGTGTAACAGTTTAAACTGAAAAGGATTTAGCCTTTTATTCCCTAAAATAAAGGCCTAATATGCTTGAAACACAGACCTACTTCTAAAACCATTTAATGTCAGACTGTTGCTTTCTGATTACATTAAAATAAGGTTCCAGACAATTGATATCAGTACGGTACCGTATGTATTGCATTTTGAACACCCTGTATAATCACATGTTTTAAATAATACAGTGTATTAATCCTGTACAGGACAAATTATTGTACTGGACACTTTAAAATAAAGTTTTTGGCAGAAAAGGTACCAATACTTTTCAATATCCTGATATAAACAATAATTAAGGTGGAAAATGAACGTGATGTTTGCACACCCTGAATATGCATCATAAAATTAAAAGACAATCGCAAATTATATATCATCAGAAAACTTGTGATGAAATTTTTCTATTAATACAGGGTGACTCAGAACAAACATGATGTTTTTACATGAGTTTTATTTTGTTACACCCTGTGTATTTTTGGTGTCACCCTGAATGTCTGACCAAACTGTGCATAATGGGCAATTCCACGGTAACAGCGTGACGGTTTGGAAGATATTTTCACACTTCATATGCAAATAACATACACACTTGAATTATTCAGAACATTTTTTTATTGCATTTCTACTACTACTAGTAACCTACACATAGAAAAAAAAAAAAAAAAAAATCATTCACATTTATGAAATATGAATAATAATGAGTGCGGTAACAGCGTGACGCTAAAAAGGACATAGGTATTTTTCTCATTTATGAATGGTTAAAACTCTGTGAATTTATTTTTATTTTTAAAGTTTCATCAGGTGGATTGTAATTATAAGAAAGTCAGCTATAACTTACCTGTATAAAATTAAAAAAGAAAATATCTTATGATTTTAAATATATGTGATACAATAAACAAATTTGCATACGGTAACAGCGTGACCAAAGGCTGACCCTATATGAGCAATGCAGAAAGATCAAACATTGACGATACAATGATCTCCAAAACTTACACTGATTATAGTGATTGTTGATTTTAATTAAATTAAATCACATTATAGTGTTCTTTGTTAGTTTAAAATCGATAAAATACAATATTAAATACAATATTAAGTTAATTAAATTATCCAATTAAATCACATTTAACTTAAAAATTGTATTGGAGCTCACTGTATAATTCAATGGGGGTCACGCTGTTACCGTCACGCTGTTACCAAAAAAGTAACAGCGTGACATATTGCTAATTGAAATAATTAATTAACAAAAGGTAGTCTTTGAAGCATGTATGTTATAGGTCTATGGGAGTGTGATTTGCATTGCAAGTATTATTTAATTTGTATGTAGATTTAATGAAAATTTAAAAAAACTTTAAAAACATCCATTTTTTCGGTAACAGCGTGACATTTTGGTGAAATCTTAATAAAATTTGATCGTTGAGTCGCAACGCAGAGTGTTTTTTGTTTGTTTTTAATTTAAAGAATAATATAAGTATGTAAGAGCTCACAACTGATAAAAATAATTTTAAAGTGATTATTTCAGTTTATAAATGAATAGCATTATAAATAACAGATTTTACAAAAAAATTAATAAAATTAGTAGATTATGCTAATTAAAACGGGGAAAAATCACAAAATATGTTAAAAAAAATAAAATAAAGTTCATTTCTGGAAAATTTATACTTTTAGCTTTAATTAGATACTAAATATGTTAGGATGAATAACTTGAAAATTAATGGTCATGTCCACCTTTGCATGGAATTGCCCAGATACAAATCTACACAATCTAAGCTTTCTAGTGAAATATGGTTTTATACTAGGGCTAGGATAAGTAGTTTTTCAGTTACCATCAAAAGTGACAGATGATGTAATTTTTAGAAAATGTGTGATGTGCACCAATTGGTCCCAACTTTAAAAATGTGACTATAAGTCTATCAATGCTTACAAAATGCCACTTTGTGGTTGAGATTCAGATTTTATGGAAATAATTACGGCAAATCTGTCTTAATATTCCACGATCTATGCCCTCAATCATTAATCTGAACAACCACATTAAGTTTGATTTAAAATTGGATGGATTGAGCATGATACACACTAAAGATATTGGTCCAGATTGTCTTACACAATATTTTTAAACTCCTAGCGAGACCAATATATATTTGTGTATCAAGCGAAACAATCCATCCAATTTTATCATATTATTATGTTTTGAGAATCTGACTTGACAACAACAAAAATTTCCATTATTTTAAAGGCGACGAAAAAACAACAACCCTGTTTTACGGGCAGACAAGTAGGGTCGGTCGGTCAGGTTTTTTTTTTTTTTGGGTGGGTACCTTAAAATGTCACCAAAATCTGCAAAAAATTATTTTCGACAAAAAAATGGGTGATGATTTGAGAAAAGTTTGTCTAAAAAAGTGGGTTGGTCCTCGCTTAATTATACAAATATCAATAACATTTAAAGAGCCCAAAAATGTCGCAAACAAATCCAAAAATAATTTGCGTAATGGTTTCTTCTGCATTTTGTGACTGCTACACATACAATCAGCAATATTAATACACGCTTTAAGTGTATCCGTGCAGGGTAAGCTTTAATGTGTTAAAGAGACATCCGAGTGTTAAAAGTAATGGTCGACCAATATCGCTCCAGCTGACATAATGTGCAGAATAATAGTTTTATTTACAAATGCATAGAAAGAATAGGACGGAAGATTCTCAATGCATAATAATGGTGATAATCGGGCAATGTCTTAATTGATTGCCCTGTATTCTTCAATGACCTCTGGTAACCCTTGTGTGACCTTTGATCCTATTCCTGAAATACTAAGTCATAAGCATGGGTCAACGGATCACATTACCAAGTTTGGGGGTTGTAAAACTTGTAGCACAATATTTGCAAAAAATATTTAACTTGTGAAACCAATATAAATACACATTTTTACCTCTACAGGGTGAATCAAAAAAGAATGTGCACGGATTGAAATGGTTATTTGACCTTGATGTGTGCATTGAACTATGGAATTGTGGTTGTTTGTATAAAAGCATCTAGTTATAATCTAGTTTATCTTCCTTTTCATTTTTTGGAAGGATAAACGCTTCAACAAAAACAACAACATTGTCATAGTTCAATGCACATTATCAAGCTCAAATGGCCTTTTCAATCTGTGCACAATTTGTTTTTGATTCACCCTGTAGAAAACCATTTGTTGACCTTTCACCCTGGAGATGTCATGATTGACTTGTTGGCAAGCTGCACAACATGCAACAGTCTGGTTGAAATTGGAGCATTTCTTAATTATTTGCCCTGTATTAAATTACCTCTGATAACCTTTGTATGATACGGTTGATTGGATCTTCACATTTTCACAATATTTGTTCATAGTTTTCAATGAAATTTAACAATTCAAACAATGTTGTTTCGGCATACAAAAATAGAGAGGGATCCCCATATCTGTACAGGTGGGTGACGGGGCAGGGGCAGTAGCCAGCAGCTATACCTGTTCACATGTGTGGGGGAGATTCTGAACTAACGGACACGTGGGCAGGGATTCTCTATTGTTAAAGGTATATTATGTGATCTTTTCCAGGAGACGCCCTCAATCCTCCAATTTTCTTTTGGAAGCGGATTTTCTTGCAGATTTATATAGGCTACTGATCATAAATCATAAATATATTCCAAGTTACAGAGCGATACGAGCCCTAATTACCTCAAAGTCATGGTTTTAGAGTGAATTTGGAGTGAAAATAAACTGTTGGGCTAATTAACAAGACAGTTTATTTTTACTCTTGAACCATGATTTTTTAGTAATTAGGAATAATATCGCCCTGTCACTTGGAATGCATAACGATTTATGATCGCAAATGTAAATCTGCAAGAAAATCTGCTTCAATTTCTTTCTATAGAGGATTGCATAATTTACCTTTAATGTAAGTCCATCTCAAAGGAGCCGAGTCCGAGTCCCAAAATTCGAAGTTCGGTTACAAAAAGCAGTGGTGCTATGATTGTCCAACGGGTAGAGGGTGGGTAGGGGAGCCCCCCCACCACCACCTTTGACTCATTCAGGGGGAATTACACCGATTCAGAGAAGTTTAAATATAACATCCCATTTAAAAACACCAAGCAGTGGGAATTGAAACCAAATGTGGTATAAAATAGCATTTATTTTGCAGGTCAAGGAATATCATCCGAAGCACATTTTTGAAAATGGCCAGTTTTATGTCTTTCAAAAACAGATAATCGCGCAAAAGTTGTATGAAATCTTTTGGGGGAAGGACGACCTCAGCCCCGATCACATGCTACTGGTTAAGATGTGCGAGTCCCGACTCGCTCCAGATTTGTCATATTCTGCCCTCCAAGCTGTGCCCACACATGTACAAAATAGAATATTATGTACTGGTATATATTTCTGATAAAATTGAGAATATGCTCTAGTAAATCACAGCAATAAGTCTTAATGTAAAATAGTATTGACCTTGACAACAGGTCAGAGAAATGTTCAGTTAAGAGGGAGGGGGTCAAAAAGTTTGCGGTCCAGTTATCAAGAAAAAGGGGGGGGGGTGGTCCAAAAAAGAATTATGCATAGTGAGGGGGATGTACCAAGAATAAAATTGTCCAGCCCCCCAACCAAAGTATTTATGAACGCTCCCTAAGTATATTTTTGACTCTTGATAAACATAATAACAGGAACAAAAGAGAAACTGTAAAATACAAATTAGGAATAAGATTAATTAGTACTTACAGTTTTTCAATCTCCTCATCTGAATCTGAATCTTCATCTGTATCCTTGCCCGTTTCATCAGCAATCCTATTGAATTAAAATATAGTGATATTGCATTGACCAAACAGCAAATTTGGAATGTAGGAATCATTTTAAAATTATACAGGGTGCATCATAAAAGTGTCCCATAAACATGATTTTTGTATCCATGAAAAATATACAAATTGGATGTGGGTAAAGTACTAATAATATTATGTTCAGCAATCTTTTATGTGTTATAAGAACTTGTTTCTATCCATTTTGGAGCTTTCGTCATCAAATTATAGCAAATCTCCTCAGGCATGCATTAGCTTTGGCCACTTTTTATGTGATGTGATGAGAACCCAAAATGATATGGAGAACAATATCATTCACAATGTAAGTTAATGAAATATCTAGATGTAACGGAAATCGAGCGAACCAACAACGGACTCTTCTACTAATTAAAAACAGGACTCCGGGAAATAATTCAAAACCATTCTTAAATTATCTACTAGAAGATGCCAATCGTCACCTGTTGGAATAATGATTTGAATCAAAATTGGTTAATTTTCTCTAAATTTACAAAGTGTTTTTAATTTTTTTTACACCAACTTATGACATACATGACCAGATGCCAATCATTCTCCCTGGCAGAAAGCTTTCCCCTTTATGCCTCCAAATGAAATAACATGTATTTTAACAAAATTAGTCAGTATTGTCTGCCCTCCTATAATTACAATCTGCGTCCATCCCAAAGTTACACCACCGGATGCTACATATATTTCAGTAATTTTGGTCAGTTTTCCTTACCAAGATATCCCATGGGCACTGCAGTGAAATGATGGCTCTTTTTGGTGAACAGGATTTACAGAATCTGTGGTAGTGGTGGAATCTTGCTTATAGGAAAGCACTCTTCTGCTTACTGGAGTAACACCAAAACCTATATAGTTGAGGGAAAGAAACATTGAGATTTAAGGACACTGCCATTTTTATAATCGTTTTAGAACAATGCTTTGAATGGTCACATCATCGACCGATTTGAATGAATAAGGAATAGAATATAATTTTATGAATTTGTAGCATACAGAATTGTTGTATTGATCGAGTATTGACGCACTATCTGACCCCCGGGAGAGGTACGTCATGGTCAGCCTTTGGTCCATCACGATATTGATGAATGGGTGCGTTAATGGCGGTCACTTTACCTGGGTGGGTCTCAGGGTCATCATCCTGCGTACAACAAAATATGAACATACCACCAATACAACCAGAATCAATCAATGGTGCATCACAAAATTGACTAATAAGGGTAAGTACTGTCATTGTATGGCAAAGGTCTGTCACATTTGTGACACAGGGGTGCGCCATGGTACAGAAAGTGATGCACCATTCCTAGGTATCGTATAGTATGTCATACACAAAATATTGTAATAGAATAAAGTGCTGATGGTATTTTATATTTCCCGAGTGAAATTGAATATGATTTTTTTCTGCAAAAAACGCAATGGCAGCTCTTTCTGACTTCCCTGTAAGTCGTCAGGGTAGGGTTTGTAACACTGTATAGCATCGGAGAACCCAGGGCAGTGGCGTAGCTCAGGGGGGGGGGGGCAGTTGCCCCCCTGACAGATTTGTTTGTGCCCCCGCACCCCTTTGTGCCCCCGCCCCACTCTCCGGATGTAGTTCTTATATGCGTTATAACTGGGAAAAAATTTGGGGCAACCTTTACGAAAATGTTAGAAATCTTGCCCCCCCCCCCCCCCCCTTGAAAAAAAACCTAGCTACGCCACTGACCCAGGGAGGGGGTGTCCCCTCCCCTTTGTTTCTCAAAAGTTAGGTTAATATTTATATGGCATTAGCAAGCTTTTACATGTAGGCAATATACATACCAATCTTTGCTAAAACCAACTGCTTCAGGGCAGAGTTCTAAAACCCCCACCAAGGGATTTCCCCTGGACATAGTGCTAAGAATATAAAGATTTTGCACCACTATCAAATTCAGAAGCTGGGTTCACCCTAGTTTAATTATGTTCACACTTCATCCCAAAAATGCATTTAAAGGGGTATAGAGAGATTTCTCAAATAATGAAATTCAACATTTACCTTGTTTATATACATGATACATACAGGGTGAGTCAAAAAGAAGTTGTACAGATTTGAATATTTTTTCCTGAGAAAGAAAAAGAAAATTGACCTTAAACTCAAGCGATATTTTGACAAGAATATTCTTCCGATCATCTGAAAAAAAGAATGACTGAAATCGATCATTCCTATCCAGAGTTATAGCTATTTTACTAAAAGAACCCATTTTTTTTAGCTGTCCACCGATACATAAAACAGAACAAAGTAAAGAAAATGTTTAAAACTCATCATTATCATATCAGGAAGTAATTGTTTTATTGCTCATAATGCAAAATCATAGAATCCGTCAAAAAGAGAAGGTTAAAGTATTATTGTAGTCACTGATTATTTATTTTAGGCACACCATTCCCACCTGTGTTTGAAACTCCCGGGCTTTAATCTTGTTTGAATATGAATGACCGTGTGTACATTTTGCTGCCCACTTGCTTAGAGTGGGTATCGAAGAGAATTTAAGCGTTCTGTGGACAGCTAAAAAATGGGTTCTTTTATTAAAACAGGCATAGCTCCTGATATAATTGATCGATTTTTCAATGATTTCTTATATCATATGAGCGGAATAATTTGCTCTTTGAATACATGTCTCATCGGTTTGTCAAATTTGCTTGATCTCATTTTAAACAAATATTCATTCCCGTACAACTTCTTTTTGACTCACCCTGTAGAAACCCTCTCATGTAAGATTTCTTCAAAAAATCAGTGAAATTTACATGAAATACTGCAAATTAAGCTCTATAAATTTATGTGGCACTTTAGTAGTACGTATAAGCATCGTATGTGAAAAACTTCTGAAAGAATTGAGGGCTCCCTCCATGAAGGATCTTTTAGTGCCCCTTTCAACAGTCGCTGTGGAATCTTTGTTCAAATTGGTGATGTTTTACTTGTAGGCCTATTGCTTGATAATTGCACTACCACTACCGCTACCGCTGCTTGCAAAACACACTCACACAATGCCAGAACTTACCAACACCAAGAATTCTTGAAGATGCAGGACGAATAGGACTGACATGTGGATCAATGAGTCTTTTCATTGCTTGGTTATTTCCATCTGGACCAATGTATGTACCAGGAAGTCTGGGGGTACTGCAATAAAAAAAATTAAAAAAATAACTTTTTATTAATTTTAACAGAAATTTGACTTTACTAATTTAAAGGGTTTTGAGAATTATAAAGTCCTACCGACATCCGTTCACCCAAGTCAATCATAAAAGTCTACATTAACATCTATAGGTAGACATGTTCATGAAATTTTGAAAATAAAATTATCTCTTTGAAAATGGATTACATGGAAACAAAGTACTTTACAATAAAAAAAAATGATGGTTCAACCTTGTCTGCAGGCTGAATAATAAAAAAAGTTATAAACAAAAGTAGTTTGCCTCATATGCTGAAAACTGGGCAAGTCATGCACATTTTACACCATTTTAGGTAAAAAAGGGTTTACTTTCATGATGTTCAGTTGCTTGTGTGGGGTTATTTAGACATCAGTAAACACATCCCCGCCCACTTCATACTAAATCGCTGGATTTAAAAGAGGTAAAAGAGTTTTCTACATATTTTGGTCAACTTTTTTCCAAAAACATGTCGCCCTCTATAGTCAATGATATGAACATCCCTAATGTAGGGGATAGGAAGAACTTTTGTGTCAAATGTTTGTTACAGAATTGGTTTTAAAAACAATTGCATTGACATCCTATATAGGAATTATATATTAGATATTCATCATTGAAATCTCAAATGCAGTTTCAATCACCATACATGCCCTCTTTCCTCAAAGACTTTACCTTTTGCTTTCCTGGACTAGAGGCCTAGGCAGGGGTAGCGCTAGGTTTTTAAACTAGGGGTTTTTAGAACCCTTAACCCCATAAAAGTATGAAAAATAAGGGGTTATTTTGGATTTTCAGCTCATTTATTGCGCCAAAATGAAAAAATATGCGCTAAACGCGCAAGAACCCCCAGTAGCGCTATCCCTGGGCCTAGGGCCTTCATTTATTTACTCAATTTTGGTCTTAGTGATGGCTAAACTGTGCACTAATGTAGTGTGTTGTAGGACTCGGGACTCAGACTCAACTGTTTTAGGTGTTTTATTTTCATTAATTTACCTAAATTTTGTTTTTCTGTGGGACCGAATTCCGCAGTGGAGTAGATCAGTGATAGCCCCGCCCCAATGGTGGCTTTACTATCGTTCATGCTTCTCTATACTATAAAAGCCACACGGATTTGCACATCAAATGTAACTAAAATCTATCAAAATGCACTCGCATGTTATTCCTAGAACTCTTAGTAATACATGGGAGTTCATTAATGTTGATCAAGCATCCTCATTTTGGGGGAAATATTGAGGTGAAAAATCGGCAGTGCTGAAACTCAATGTGAATTTCGCGACGTCGTGACTATGGAGGGTGGTGGTACATCGAAGATACACTTGCACTACGATCGTATAGTGATCGTATCGGAACAAGTCTGAGCCACCTCGGACTATGCTATGCAAGTTAGTTGACTTATAAATATAGTTTTTATTACCTGGTCATGTTGGTCGGACAGTTCTGCTTGCAGTCCACACAGTTATCACTGTGAATTTTTAACAGATGATCCATGAATACAGACCCAGGTATATCATCTCTCCTTCGCCTACTCGTACTCGACTTGCCCTTGTTGTTGTCGGACATGTCGGTTGACTTGCTTGTTGTCAATTCTGGACTCCAGGACACCTGAGGGTAACCGACAAACGTGCCTGGTTGGTTCAGCGCAAACTTCACTCTTCTGAGCCTCTCAACGGTATCAAACTTCTCTTTGGCTTCTTTCCATGATTGGAAAGAAGTTCCTAAAGTTATCCTGGTTGCCCCGCTAGGCATACACTTCAACTTTTCAGTCGCCATTTTTTCACCTCGCGATCACGCAATCCACAACTCGACAATTAAGGGAAGTGTCAACCCTATTATTTTGATGATCAACTTTTGCTTCTAAGTTTGAGAATATTGAATAAAAGTACATAAAAGTATACATTTTTAGAAAGGAAATTTGATAAGGAATCCGATGGTGATATCAATGTGATACCAAATAAACTAAATTTTGAGAAATGAACCAAAAAGCTATTTTTTTACCCCAAATTTTTCAGACAGCATAACTATAAAATAAAAAATGGTAATTTGTTCTAATATACGTTATTGTAAACAAAACAATTTTGTCTAGGAGGCAATTTTTTCTTTTTCCAAAATAAAGCTTGGTTTTGGAAATATTGCTAAAAACATCGGAAAAGTGTAAAAGTCGTGTTTTTTTGCATACATTTCGCTAGAAATGGATGCATATCTCGAGTTTAAAATCCATAATCGAAAAAATAAAAAATTGCCTCCTAGCGCTGAAAGTCCTCTACACAATGGTAGTAAAAGCTTACCTGATAGCTTGATATATTTTTAGTTATGTTGTCTGAAAATTCGTAAAATTCCTTCAAATTTGAACTTCTAGAAAACATCGATTTAGTAAAAATATTGACATTTTCCACCATTTAAAGCTAAATGTTCACGGAATACACGGGCGTGTGACCTAAAAAGCGAGTATACTATTATGAACAATCATAATAAACTATCAGATTCAATTTATATTGTCACAATGTGAAGAAATTGGAAGAAAACTGAAATTTAAATGATCGTAAGATTGGCCTTTGTTTACATTTTTAGACATTGTTTTGCGCTCTTTTGTTTTTCGCGTCTACGTCGCGGATATTAAGCGGCGCGTCTAGTATTACGCGCGGGAAGTTTCAGCGCGCGACGCAATGATCGAACAGCTGTCGCAGCATTTGAAAAGCGCGGAACTCCGCTTAAATTCCCGCCAAATAACCATGCGCCTTTTCCTGACTCAAACTTACCAAAACAACAATTTAAAATCACCCAAAAGAACGGGAAATAATCGCTTTCGGTTAGTTACTTATGATGGTAATGATAGAACACATATAAAAGTATTAAATAATAGAGAAATATGAAATTCAATTTTTGAAACAAGTGCCGGGTTGACACTGCCCTTAACCGATGAGTTGATTTACATATTATTGAAATGATTGACAGATTTGATATAATTGACAGGTTTAATTGTCCGCTGATTGGTTACACACTTTCCGCCAATTTTGCGGTATTTTGCAGACTATTTTCATTGGCTAAACAGTCGGAGCTCGCTGCAGTTTAAGGATAATAAACAAACTCTTCCACAAACGGCATTTATTACATATTAATTTCATATCTGTTGGTAATTTGGACCAGAGACGGTATAGATGGCGCTATTCAATTTTCGTTAAAATCCTCACCATGCACTCCTCCCTTAATATGGCTTACAATCTTATTCATACTATAATAGTTTGATCAGATTTTAAGTATTTATTAAAATCATGCTCTTATATCTAACCTTACACTCTAAGAAAAAGGGTTCTAGCGGGGTTCTTGAAATGGCAAATGGTTCTTGGCAGAACCATGTTTCTCTAAAGAACCTTTAAAGGTTCTAAAAAGGTTTGTTAGGGGTTCTTTAACACTGCAATAAGGTTCTATGTAGTGAGTAGGTTCCAGAAAGAACCCTTATATATTTGGGGAAAATGGGGTTCTTGGTAGACTTATCGCAAATGCTGAAGTTTGCATACGTCCATCTTAATAAATGAGTTCGCAATGTAATAATTATTGTTTTGTAACCCTGTTAATAAACGGTACTGTGTAAAAAGATTACAAATATTTACTTTCAACTTTATTTCTTTATTGATATAATTATAACCAAGTATAATCAATGACTTAAGACTTTGACTTGCTGACTTTTATTAATTCAACACCATTGATTCTGTATTTTGTAAATCTAGTCAGATTCACAGTCAGTTTGTTCACCATTTAATAGAACCTTAAGGGTTTGGCATTGCCAAAACTGAATAGCCTTTTTAGGTTCTTTATCGGAAAGGTTCTTGATAGAACCTTGGTTCTGCATACAGGACAAAACTGCCGAACTTTTTAGGTTCTAGGCTATTTAGAACCCTTTCAGAGGGTTCTTGAAAGAACCTTATCGGAAAGGTTCTTGATAGAACCTCAAAGGTTCTGCATACAGGACAAAACTGAAGAACCTTTTTAGGTTCTGCAAATGTTCTCATTAAGAACCTTAAAGGGTTCTGCATACAGGACAAGTTCAAGAACCTTTTTAGGTTCTACTTGGAATCCTTTTTTCTAAAAAACCCCGAAAAAAATACATTTATTTGTAAGGTAATTTTCCGTTTCCGTTGTCCAAAACCTCTCTCCTGCTTTGACCGCATCATATCAAAATAAAAACAGATATCAATTATCATTTAATGTAAATGTGTAGCTATGATTCAGAGCTATAATCATGACAAATGTCATGAGACTGGCATTCATATTAGCAATGTTATGAGGGAGGAGGTAGAACTTAAATTGCATTTCAGGTCTAGAAAATGCGCAGATCTAGTTACGTCCAGTAATTTGAAGACAATTAGAGTGCTGGAGCTAAAGCTATCATTTACTCAACTCTCGGTCAGATTGGACTGAATTTATCACAACATTTGTTTTCTGTAACTTAATATTATCACAAATATTATTTTAGTTGAAACCCAAACAAACCACTCATATGAAGTTAATAATTAATATTCTAACATACCGCGCCGAACCAAGCGATTGGGTGTGAATATTTGAACAAGTTTGTTTGATGACGCATCACACAGTGTACCTAACACAAGTTAGTCTAAAATACCAGTCGTTTAGTATTTTGTTTGAGCAAAGTCCACTATTTTATATACCAAGATTTAACCATTGTGGATGTTGGCTGGGACAGTGAGACTGATACTATTTTCGACGCGCTCGCCATTTCTTATCAGTTTTGTAGATCAGTCAATCTACACTACGAGGAGATCAGGGCCAGGAAAATTGAACTTGATTCTTCCACCATTTTCGTTTTATAGAAAGACATAAAACTTCATCATGGGGAGAGGAAGACGAGGCTCAAAAGACTCATCTGACAGTGATGATGAACCAAATGCCTGGGAAAAATTTGTCCAGCCTATATTCGCGGAATTTGTTGGGACAACTTTGTACACCTTTTTGGCATGTATGGCGGTTACTGGTTCAGGACTTTTTGGCATTGGAATCGCCCATGGTTTTGGAATAGCTGCATTATGTACAGCCTTCATTGAAATAAGGTAGGTGAACAGATTGGTAAATTAGGATGGTGTTTCATTGGACCTGTTTAATTCAAGAATTTCAGCATATTCACTGTTTTTAAATTGAAATATCTAATTAATTGCATTTTCAAAACGTCTTTTATAGGCACATAAACCTATACATCAAGCACAAGATCAACAGGCCTATGATTTTGTAACCATGCAAATATAGAATTATATAAAGTAATTTAAAGAAATTAGATAAAACTCTGCTATATAGCTTATTTTATTGAATTCTTTTATAATTCGTCATCACGGTTCTATAGTATTTGTTAACGAGTGTTCCACTCGAGCCGTTATGAACTTTGGACTTAAAATGGCCGCAAAAATAGTGGCTGAAATTAGTTTAAACAAAGCGTGTTTAATTGAATACACAAAATATAGTCATCCAAGTCTTGGTTTGTAGCATACGAATGCAGTTCTTTTAATGGAAAAATAATGCTAGCGGATGATTGGCCTATATACATTTCAAGCTAATTTATTTCGTATGTTGTTCTATATCTTATGCGTTCATCCTCAGTGGTGGACATTTCAACCCCGCAGTAACTTTAGCATCAGTTCTTGCTGGAGGGACTAATCTTATTGTCGGACTCATTTACATACCGGTGCAAATTATTGCTGGACTTGTTGGATCGGCATTTGTTAAGGTACGTTTCTACCATAAATGGCCAGTGAACTTTAAAATTCGAAAGAAACGAACGTGGACTAGAACATGTAGAACGCTTTAAAGAACCAGGTGAAATCGACGCATTGAAGACATGTACACTCGAAGAAAAAAGGGTTTAGCGGGGGTTCTTGAAATGGCACATGGTTCTGCTGTTTCTCTAAAGAACCTTTAAAGGTTCTAAAAAGGTTTGTTAGGGGTTCTTTAACACCGCAAAAAGGTTCTATGTAGTGAGATGGTTCCAGAAAGAACCCTTATTTGGGGAAAATGGGGTTCTTGGTAGACTTATCGCAATTGCTGAAGTTTGCATACGTACATCTTAATAAATGAGTTCGCAATGTAATAATTGTTTTGTAACCCTGTTAATAAACGGTACTGTGTAAAACATTACAAACATTTACTTTCTACTTTATTTCTTTATTGATATGATTATAACCAAGTATAATCAATGACTTTAAAAGACTTTGACTTGCTGACTTTTATTAATTTAACACCATTGATTCTGTATTTTGTAAATGATATCTAGTCAGATTCACAGTCAGTTTGTTCATCATTTAATAGAACCTAAGGGTTCGGCATATATGCCAAAACTGAAGAACCTTTTTAGGTTCTTTCAAGAACTCTTTCAGAAATGTGTAGAAAAAAAAATGATTTTTAGCTCGTGAGCTACGAATTAATACAGTGCTATTTTAACCTATCCAGGCTGTTCTCCAACAACCATCATACAATGAGTTTGAGGGCGGTGCACCGATGTTGCGCGGTAACCGTCGCATAACACCGTTTGATGAATATGACAAGGTAAGACTATTCACACTATTTTTCAGGGTTAGTTCTGTCAAATATTAACACAACTTTTCAAGGTTAGTTCTGTCAAATGTATCAAACGATACATTTATAGTTAAGACCACACCAATGCAATTGCGGATAAATTGTAGAGGCATCTGCTGTTGCAATTTAACTGCTATCTTCTGAAGATAGCAGCTTAAGTGCATTATGCTATAATATTTCATCTGCAGATTAGGGTAGAAGTGTATTATGGTATCGTCTGACAATGGTAATGGAAATGTATTTTGTTACCTTCTGAAGATAGCAGTGAAAGTGTATTGTGCTATCTTCTGAAGATAGCAGTGAAGGTTTATTTGTATTTATCTTCTGAAGATAGCAGCTGTGTTATCTTTTGAAGATAGCAGTGAAAGTGGATTGTGCTAACTTCTGAAAATAGCAGTGGAAAGCGGATTGTGCTATCTTCTGAAGATAGCAGTGAAAGTGGATTTTGTTATCTTCTGAAAATAGCTGGGAAAGTGTACCATGCTATCTTTTCGTCTACGATAGCAGCAAAAGTGTAACATGCTCTCCTCTGAAGATAGCAAAGAATATGTATAATGCTATCTTTTGAAAATATCATTGAATGTATGTAAGTCCTCTGAAGATTCTTTTGAAGATATCATTATTGGAAGAGTAGTTTCATTATTGGAAGAGTAGTTTGCTATCTGCTGTCTGATGAAGATATCCGTGAAACTTAAACCAAAAATCCTGGGTCCGGAACAGACACAAACTCTCTGACCTGGAGTTGATATCCATTCTGATGTAAAGTTAAGAGTCCTCGTTACAGATACGTCTGCTATCGCCTGAAATATGTTACTTGTCTCCATGTGTTAGGTAAACCGTTGGGAAATATCCGTAGTATCAGCCATCATTATTGAGATCATGGTATGTACCATCATCTACACGAGCTACTTGATGTCCAACGTAGACAGACGTACTGGACTCAAGGACCCAATGTACTATGGATTCGGTGTGACGGCTGGAGTACTAGCATCGTAAGTGTCAAGCATTTATAGAGATGTTGTGTCATATAACGGTAGCCTGTTTATTAATCTAATTGAAAAATACATCTATCGTTTATACCCAGACTCAAAAGGAATAATTCAATTTATGTCCACTATGCACTCACCTCATAATAAATAGTACGTGTCACATTACACTAATGCCTTGATTACAAATACCAACAACTGCGCAACCGCAAAATCGGAGATCCACCCATTTTTTTACGATTTATTATTTCAGTTTAAACAATTTTAAATATGTAATCATGATTGATTTCATGATTGATTTTATGATTGATTTCATGATTGATTTCATGATTGATTTCATGATTGATTTCATGATTGATTTCATGATTGATTTCATGATTGATTTCATGATTGATTTCATGATTGATTTCATGATTGATTTCATGATTGATTTCATGATTGATTTCATGATTGATTTCATGATTGATTTCATGATTGATTTCATGATTGATTTCATGATTGAATTCATTCATGATTTCATTCATGATTTCATGATTGATCGATCGATCGATTGATTGATTGATTGATTGATTGATTGATTGATTGATTGATTGATTGATTGATTGATTGATTGATTGATTGATTGATTGATTGATTGATTGATTGATTGATTGATTGATTGATTGATTGATTGATTGATTGATTGATTGATTGATTGATTGATTGATTGATTGATTGATTGATTGATTGATTGATTGATTGATTGATTATTTTACTTACAGGTACTACGTTTCCGGTGGTGCTTTCAATCCTGCTGTGAGTTTTGGTGCTGCTATTTGCTCCGGATACTGGCCTGACCATTATGTATACTGGGTAGGACCTGTCGTGGGTGCTCTCATTTCTGCACTCTTGTACAGGTTAGTAATACACAAAGGAACCTGAAATTCAAGATTAAAGGCATATTATGTGATCTTTTCTAAGTAGCGCCCTCTATCATTGATTTTTACTATGAAAGCAGATTTCCTTGCAGATTTACATTTTTGATCATACATAATAAAGATCTTCTAAGTTACAGATCGATACGATTCCTAATTACTTCAAAATCATGGTTTTAAGAGGTTGAAAAATAGATTATCCTGGTACTGGACAATCTATTTTTTTTTAAATTTTACTCTAAATTCCCTCTAAAACCATGATTTAAGGTAATTAGAAATCGTTTCGTTCTGTAACTTGGAATATATTTATGATTTATGATCAGAAATGTATATCTGCAATAAAATCTGCTTCCAATTTTTTTTCTCGAGGATTGAAAGATCACATAATATACCTTTAAGCCTGAAAATATATTGTATATCTTTAGTGTTACAAATGCCTGATAATCAATTGTTAGGATCTTAAGGTCCCAAATGTATGAATATCAATTGTTGATACCTTAAGGGTCCAAATTCTGATAATATTTTTAAATAGACTTTGTATTTTGTCCTCTCTTTTCTTTCTAAACTATTATTTTAATGATTATAAATGTGCATTATGAATTGATCAATTTAATTGAACAGCAAAAGTGGTGACCCTATCATATAATCTATTTTTCAACCAAGTTAGTTCTTTACAATTAATAGATATATACGTTTATATTTTATTTTCCATTTCAGACTGATTCTTGGAGATAACGAGAAACGGATCTTATTCAGAAAAAAGTAACATCTTGCCCAGAACACACACCGGAGTGTGAAATATCATAAGGTTTTAATCTATCTCAACGAAAAGGAACATATTGCCATTTATATATAGAAATAGTGTTGGGGTGTCTTTTGCTTCATGAAAACATAAATAAAGCCATTGAATCATAATATAGTTGGGTTTCGAATAATCGGTTACACTTCAGGGAGTGTTCATAAATACTTTGGTGGGGTGGGGGGGGGGGGGGGGCGGGCTAGATAATTATAAGGTATTAGGATCTACTTGGAACTTTTTTCTAAGAGTGTAAATAAATTATAATTCCTGCGCTTTTTTCTATAGGTCTTAGTCTTAGGGTGAATACTTAAGTAAGGAGACAGTATACGTGAATTTATGTCATCGTCTCATTGCCATAAGGTACACTCTTTCCAACCTCTTTTATGTATATAACTTAAAATGTAGAAATGTTTGGTCTAGCTACACTTTGGCCACCTATCCTATATATTGGATCACTTTAAGCATTTAGGCCATATTTATCTGAAATTGTTCCCCGATGATCGTTATAACCTAGATTGAGACTGGGTTGTTTAATGGAAGTCTATTTAATGCTATTTTGTTTTTCTTTCAAATGCACTGAACCGACTCTTTTTCTCATAATAATCATAGGACAAAATAGTCGTAATCACAATTTGTCACTAGTCAGATTGGTAAACTGTTTGTTAATCAGTAATGCGCAGTTTTAAACAATTGCCACATGTTTTTCTTTGTGATAGATTCACAGCCAAAACGTAAACTATATCTAACGGAAAGATTTTTGAAAGGATCGGTTTTTATATATATGTTTTTATAATATGCATATTGGTTTTATCGAAATCATGTTCTATATTTTCGGCTGTTGGATATGATGCATACTACGCTTATGTTTACTGATACCATGGACTTTTCAGAAATCTGTTTAAAACGGTCATATTATTAGCTATCTTCTGAAGATAGCCATGAAAGTGCTGTACATAGTAAGAGTGTATTATGATAGGATGAGTTAAAAATCTTCTGAGGAGGCAGTCAATGAGTTATAGCAATACGATAGCAGTTGATATACCGTATGCATGCTTTCTTTCAAATATTCAAATTTCGGGTCTTTCTAGCCAAGAACATGACAGGTTCTGATGAAGTATAATCCTAAATACAACGGTGCTTTTCGTGTTTGATATTCACTTTTTATGCTAAATAAGCGTTAATTCTTAAAACATTTCATGGTTAGAAAGTCAATAATAGTTTTGCTGTCATTTTTATAACACTCATGGTTATGAGCTTAGCCGTTAAATAGTATGAGTATAATTGAAATTATTAGGTACTGTATAATATGCTATCTTCTGAAGATATTATATTGTGTATTGTAAAACACAAAGTCAGTAATTTTTATGATACTTGAAAAATGATCTGTAAGTAATATTCAATATACCACTATGTATAAAATGATGAACATTATAATAAGAATATAAATTAAATAAATTATTGCTTACTATCATGACAATCATCGCTTCAATATTCGCAAATGATAAATATTTCGATTGGAGAAAAGAACTGGTTTAGTTATTATAGTA
>CM069441.1:8559162-8638243 GCA_035610835.1 Ophiura sarsii
ACTAGACCACAATGCAACACGATACCCCGATGACATCATGCACACACTGGCCAATAGCAGTTGCCAAGGAAGACAAGACAGTATAGCCAGACCACATGTGGTGATGATAGGGTTCGTCAAACCGCAATACGCGCCAATTAAGGGCAAGGTGTGAAATGTACACCATTTTAATCACAGATCTTTAATTAGTCCCTCATACCTGTGTGCATTACTAAAACCGCAATTTATAGCCCAATTTGTGTATACGTTTGACACCAATGTAACATCTTGTTCAATTAAAACTACAATGTATGTAAGAAACAAATAAGAAATTGTTTGAGCCATTTTGGCAACACTTATTCACATTAGATGGACATTTGATAATAATTTTAGATACTTCGTGACAGTATAGTTCAACAGCACTTAGGGACCGTTCATTATTTATGCTGGAGGGCGCCCAGCTAACCATATTACGTTGTTAGAACGTCGTGGCAAGGTTTCACTTTCGTTCTTGGAACGTTATGATTAAAAGTTCAAAGAACGTTGTGAACGTGATCCAACGTTAGGAGAACGTTTATTTGTCGACACATTTTTACGTTGTATGAACGTTAGTCATGAACGTTTTCACAACGTTATCACAACGTCCTAAACGTTTAAAACACTTTCTTGAAATTCTGTTAGTTATACCATTACGTCCAAATGACGTTTTTATACTGTCTTTATTACGTTATCGGAACGTCGTGACAACGTTCATGGAACGTTGCGATCCAACGTTAGAAGAACGTTTATTTGTCGACACATTTTTACGTTGTTTGAACGTTAGTAATGAACGTTTTCACAACGTTATAACAACGTCCCAAACGTTTAAAAAACTTCTGTTAGTTATACCATTACGTCCAAATGACGTTTTTATAACCTATTTATTACGTTGTTGGAACGTCGTGACAACGTTTCACTTTCGTTCTTGGAACGTTATGATTAAACGTTCAAAAACGTTTATTTGTCGACACATTTTTATGTTGTATGAACGTTAGTCTTGAACGTTTTCACAACGTTATCCCAAACGTGTAAAAAACTTTCATCAAATTCGGTTAGTTACACCATGGCAACCAGGGAATGGTAGTGGTATTATAGAGGGATGGGGCGGGCATTGACCTTTTCATGTGTACTATGTTCTTGCTCAATGTATATGGCATTAGTGAACAATGACTTGCCTTTAGCTATACATATGAGAACTTACGTATACAGATCAAAATGCTTTCTATGGTGTTAAAAGCTGTTAAATGTATGTATCGACTTAAATTATTAAAAAAAATAGGTTTAAATAAATAAAAGTTGCAAATTAGCTCATGACCATAATTTAAAGGTTACAAACGAGCACCGGTGCTAATTTTTGTACCATTGAAATTATGCTAATGAGCTATTTCCACAATTTACTCGACTCATGTAAGGCCAGGTAAAATATGCAAATTAGCGATTACAGCCCAGGTAACATAATTTGGTTGTGTAAACGTTATATGAACGTTATATGAACGTCGTGATGAAGCCAGATTCTTTTCAAGCTTAAAAGACATAAATAAATATATTCCACATAAATTATACAGGTATTTTGTCATGAGTTCAAGTTCTATACTCTTTTTCCATGTGCAATACCCACGAGGAACGAATTCGATTCAAACTTTAACGGATTTACACGCTTAGAAAAGAGCATATTGCGCTTCTTACAAGTTCGTAATCATAGTTGTAATTAATGCAAATTGGACCAAGCCGATTTTGCTTCCTCACGTTTGCTGAAGCATATCTCCCGTTCTAAATAACCAATTGGAACGCAATAAAATGCAAATGAAAGCTTATTTACTCAGCTTTCATAATACATCAAGATTAGACCCGTGTGTTCCTGTCCTTTTAAGATATCTTATGTGCCCAGAGTGTTAACATTTTTTGGGTCACCCTGTATACGCCTAGATTAGTACATCAAATTTGTAATGCCAAATTGTTTTGTATTAAAATTTTGATTCGTAATAAACCTTTTTAAATAAAATGTAATTCATTATTTAATTAGTCCATGGAAACGTGAGCAAAATGTTTTCTGAACGTTGCAGTTAAGTTCTAGTTTGGTTGCACTTAGGTTGTGGTTAGGTTGTCATTAAAACGTTTCTACAACGTTATTATAACGTTGCGGTTTGGGTGTGATTTGGTTGTTTTAGGTTGGTCAATGGAAACGTGAGCAAAAAGTTCTCTGAACGTTGCAGTTAAGTTCTAGTTTGGTTGCGCTTAGGTTGTGGTTAGGTTGTCATTAAAACGTTTCTACAACGTTATTATAACGTTGCGGTTTGGGTGTGATTTGGTTGTTTTAGGTTGGTCCATGGAAACGTGAGCAAAACGTTCTCTGAACGTTGCAGTTAAGTTCTAGTTTGGTTGCACTTAGGTTGTGGTTAGGTTGTCATTAAAACGTTTCTACAACGTTATTATAACGTTGCGGTTTGGGTGTGATTTGGTTGTTTTAGGTTGGTCCGTTGAAACGTGAGCAAAACGTTCTCTGAACGTTGCAGTTAAGTTCTAGTTTGGTTGCACTTAGGTTGTGGTTAGGTTGTCATTAAAACGTTTCTACAACGTTATATATAACGTTGCGGTTTGGGTGTGATTTGGTTGTTTTAGGTTGGTCCGTTGAAACGTGAGCAAAACGTTCTCTGAACGTTGCAGTTAAGTTCTAGTTTGGTTGCACTTAGGTTGTGGTTAGGTTGTCATTACAACGTTTCTACAACGTTATATATAACGTCGCGGTTTGGTTGTGATTTGGTACTTAAAACAAACAACCCGCAACGTTATAATAACGCTGTAAGAACGTATTTAATGACAACCTAACCAGAACCTTAGTGCAACCAAACTAGAACTTAAACTACAACGTTCAGGGAACATCCTTTTCACGTTTAAAGGATTAAACTAAAACAACCAACTATTTGAGTGTTACAACGTTGTTAAAACATTATGTAAACGTTTCCGATGATCAACATGCAACGTTCAGAGAACGTTTTAATCACGTTTCCAGAACCAACCTAAAACAAACAAACCGCAACGTCATAATAACGTTGTAAGAACGTTTATAATGACAACCTAACCACAACCTAAGTGCAACCAAACTATAACTAAACTTTAACGTTCAGAGAACGTTTTGCTCACGTTTCAACGGACCAACTTAAAACAACCAAATCACAACCAAACCGTAACGTTATAAAAACGTTGTTAAAACGTTTTAAATGACGCAACCTAACTGCAACCTAGGTGCAACGTTGCGGAAACGTTCTGTGTTTGCTGGGCGGTTGGGTAAACTATAGGGGGTCATGTAACTTTCATATGTTGAAATAGGGGGAGGTTATGTTACTTTTTATTCTTAAACAGGGGGGGGTTGTGTAACTTTTTTTAAAACTATACAGACGGTTGTGATTGAGGTGATTTTAGAGATTATTTTGGAGTGAAAATGCAATTTTTTTCTGCGATTTGCGCATATTTTATTAAAACCTATCAACTTCAAAATGTGTTACTATGAGACGACTTCTGGACAGCAAATCTTGTCTGTGCCTCGGATGATGTGGTGGAAAAACATTAATATAATCATCAATGGTCAAGAAATTAGAGCCACGGGTGTATAATGTAACAAAATCCAATTTTATGATTTAAAAAAATGTAATTTTTTCCATGTTTTTCACCTCGACTCAGCTTTGCACCAATGCTCACAAGAGTAGAATGTTTTACTGGATTATACGTTTCTGCTCAGAATGTAGGCTAACTTGTTTGGGTTATAAAGACTCACAAAACCACCCAAAATGTATAAAATATGACACAATTTCCGCTCGCTACGCTCGCCATTACTACTTTCACACAATAAAAAAGGGCAATCATAAAAGAATTATTGCCCGTTCAGATAGGGCACAAACAGAATTGGCCAACATATCCATGAACAAAATTCCAAAGGTAAAGACAGCCCTATATATAAGTATGTGACAAGTTGAGTTTTTCAGGTAGGAGGGGGGGGGGGGGGTGTAAAAAGCAACTGGTTAGCAGGGGGGTCATGTCATTTTCATTTTCAGCTGTAGGGGGGTTAGGTAATTTTAACATACAAGTCTTGAATTTGTCCCACCCCCGCGCCCCTCCACCATAAATAATGAACGGTCCCTTAAGCCCTGTGCTTTTTTAATTTTTTAATTGAGTTGGAACATTTCATTTTCATATGTTTGCCTGCTAAACAAAATAGTGTCCATCTAACTGATGGCAATGGCGTCTTTCACAGATGATGATATAAGACAAAGCATCTTGTTTCAGAAATACTTTGGTGGGGGGCTGGGCAACTGAAATTTGTCTGTGTCGAAACATTTTTGACCTCCCCTTTACAAATTGCAAAACTTTTGTGACCCCCTTTAACTATTTTTAATATTTTTGACCAACCCCCCCCCCCCCCCCCCCCACCACACACACACCTTACTATTTCATGTAGAAAAAGACCTGTTGGCTTCTTTTTACGACGCTGGCGGTCCGGACCATCCCACAATGTACAACATTTCAGATTCACTCAACATGAATGCCTCTTTTGCTCGTAGCGCGCAGAAATTTGTGTTTATCTCGTTAATGACCACCTTTTTCAACTGTAGCTTTGTTGAAATTGTGGAAAGTTTAATTTGCACAAAGATTCGCGCGTAACGCGCAAAAATTGCTGTACAAAATGCATTCGAAAACGTGCATAGCACGCAAACAATTGTGTTTATCTCGTTAATGACCAGCTTTTTCAACAGTACTTTGTTGAAATTGTGGAAAGTTTCATTTTGTATACAAGTTTCATTTTGTCGCACAATTTGCAGTGGTTGGTCCGGACGTTGCTATGATCTAAGTTTTATTTTACACCCCAAAATGAAAATGTCCGCTTCACTCTTTAAATTGTAATGTTTCTAAAATAAAAGTTCACAAAAATATTCGTGTGTAGCGGGATTTTTTTGTTTTGCTACACAAATTGTCTTTTTACACCTATTGCCTTTTAAAAACTGAACAATTCTGAACTAAAGCGCGCGTAGCTTGCAATTTTTTTTCTTCCACCCAGGCGTTATACTATGGCCACACTTTTTTGACCCCCCGCCCTTTATTTACCAAAACCTTTTTGATCCCCCCTTTGGGCAATTTGAAACTTTTTAGACCCCCACAGTTTTGGCCAACTGCAAATGGTTAACGTTACTGAAACCATATTGTTATGCTTGAATAATTAACATTGAAACTAATCAAGTTTTTTAACTAATATTGGACTGATGCTATATATTTTTTCAAACATCTTAAAATCTTAGTGATTTTTGTAAGATTTTGCTAGCTTTAAAAACATAAAGTGATGTTTAACATCACTGTTTGGTCCATAATATCAATATCATATCATAATCGACCATTTTAACGGATTTGTGTTGTCATTTTGAAAATGGTTTTCAAGGGGAAAGGGTTCATATATAGGAGCATGTACGAATAACTGCCCCCCCCCCCCCCCCCCCCCCCCCATCACACACACACACCCACTGACTGTCAGAGGAGAGAAATACTTGACTTTGGTATATCAAATTGGTGTGTTTAATACCCGTTTTATACCAGTTGTCTTTTTTCGGAAAATTGTTTTCTTAAGGGAAAAGGTCCATATAGGAGCATGCACGAATTATACCCCCCCCCCCCCTCCCCCATACACACCGTCCTCACTGTCAGAGGTGAGAATACATGACTTTGGTCATATTAAATCTAAGGGGGTGTTGTGCACCTCTTAATTTATTATTGGACTGACAATGTATATTTTTGCAAAAATCTTAAAATCTTAGGGGGTCCCTCAAAAAGACCAGGGGGGGGGGGGGGGGTGCTTGTAAAGTATCCGTGATCTGGAAGTTGGTCTAATTAACTTGTAATGACTCCGAATGATTTATTATGCATTTTCTACCAATGAAATAAATTAGGCCACTGATAACAACAAGCGATGATTGGGATCAAACATTAATTAATATCATAGGCCTATAATTAATAGTATTGATGAAATCAAAATACAGAATTTAATATTAAATCCTTATTCCAAACATGTACATTAGCTATCCGCAGATGACTCCAAGCATGACCTTGCATAGTGCTCTGGCGCGCGCGCGCGCGTGAGGTGTTGACAGTTCAGTCCCACATTGTTGATAAATGTGATGGTCCATATATGGAGTGTATCATTTATGTATGATGTCATGTCCGTGACTGGCTCTTTACGCACCGTGGGGGGTTTAGTTCCAAAACTGTAGGACTACTCCACGAGTTCGGTTCTCGGGTGTGTCGGTTCTCGGATGGGGAGCATTTTTTCTAGTATTAGTATAGATAGAGTAGTCCTAAAGGTAGGACTATGGAAACAAAGTACTTTACAATAATAAAAAAAATGATGGTTCAACCTTGTCTGCAGGCTGAATAATAAAAAAAGTTATAAACAAAAGTAGTTTGCCTCATATGCTGAAAACTGGGCAAGTCATGCACATTAGGTAAAAAAGGGTTTACTTTCATGATGTTCAGTTGCTTGTGTGGGGTTATTTAGACATCAGTAAACACATCCCCGCCCACTTCATACTAAATCGCTGGATTTAAAAGAGGTAAACATGGAGTTTTTTACATATTTTGGTCAACTTTTTTCCAAAAACATGTCGCCCTCTATAGTCAATGATATGAAACATCCCTAATGTAGGGGATAGGAAGAACTTTTGTGTCAAATGTTTGTTACAGAATTGGTTTTAAAAACAATTGCATTGACATCCTATATAGGAATTATATAGATATTCATCATTGAAATCTCAAATGCAGTTTCAATCACCATGCATGCCCTCTTTCCTCAAAGGCTTTTGGTTTCCTGGAGAGGCCTAGCCCTTACCCAAAAAACAAGCAATCGCTAAGCAATCACATTAGGCATCACTAAAGCATCGATGCCTTGTTTGTACCGATTACTTATAAGCAATCGCTAAGGCCTCATACGGCCCGAAATATTTAAATGAGCTAAGCAATCAATGTATCATATGATGCCTTATATTAAGGCATCATATTAATCGATTGCTTATTTGATTGCTTATATTAAGCAATCGATTGATTTTATGATTGCTTATATTAAGCAATCGATTGCTTGAATGATTGCTTATATTAAGCAATCGATGGTGTATATTGTCGCGATTGCTTATAAGCAATCGGTAAGGCATCATACGGCCCGAAATATTTAAATGAGCTAAACAATCTTAAGGACAAGGCATCATATAAGGCATCGATTGCTTAATGCGAGGCATCATTATAAGGCATCGATCGCTTAAATTAAGGCATCGATTGCTTAAATTAAGGCATCAATTGCTTTAATTAAGGCATCATATAATATTATGGTCCTGGACCATAAGTTTCGTTTTTTACGAAACGTTTTAAAAAATTGGGCAATTCCACCCATGAGCACTTACCTGGGTTATATTGGTTTGGTACACTATGGATTGTATATTTATTTCCTTTCATAAAGTTATTCAATCTGCAACATGCATCATTTCATAATTAAATGGCAAATAAGAACATTACTTCACAAACACATGAACAATTTTGTTGGAGAATGTTAATATAAAGCCAAATTATTGAATTGTTATTTAAATTGCCAGTTAATTATTAATTAATTATCAATTACCTAATATTGGTTTTCAAAACGTTTTATTTTGGTTTTAATTAGGTTTCGTGTTTGTGAAACGTATATATAGATATACAACGAACAGTGTGCTTAAATTGTTGATATCCCATAATTATATGCACATTATATTAAGCAGTTCAATGATCATTCTCAATCTGCACCACATGCCGAGACCAAAAAATATTTTAAACATCGGATTTTCTTGCCTCCATGTGTGCATCCACGATGCCTATAAATGAGGTGACCGTTGTTTACATCCAATGAATGCAACGTCTAAGGGACTTGATGAATCTAAACGCCACAGATTTAGCATGTTTTATGAGTGAATAGTTTGCGTATAAACTTATTTAACATCATATTTGGATAGAAATCAGTATAGTTTTAAGTGTTGCCAAAACTCCCAGAAAACCGAAGGTTTTTAATTTCAGTATTTGTCATTTTCAGAAAAATCGTACTACACTAGTCTTATCCCTAAATAATTGCCCAAACAGTTTGCAGTTCTCTCAATCAGTTCTAATAAATTGATATTACGTGCTAAATTTGGGTAAAAGACATACATTTTTAATATTATAAAACTTCCAGTGTTGCCAGAGCCAAAAATAAGATACAAAAATAGAGTTGACGAGTTGGTATTACCTGTCAGTAAAGAAAGAAAGATATATATACAAGTTATGTATTAAATACATACTTGCAACACTCAAGTCCTCTAATATATCTTTTATACTTTTGAGTCATTGGAAGAACAGGGCATATTTTAACATATTTTATTCTTAGAAATGGGCAAAATAGCCCAAATAGCCCACAATACAAATTGTATTTTTAATTATTTTAAAAATTGCATATTTCAATATGTTTAATACCATAAGAGTAAGACCTATTCCACCATACCAATACGAAAAATCCATCATATTTTGATCGTGCACATAACCTGGTGGTATAGGTGATATCTGTCTAACTTCTTAGAGACAACCCTGCTGATTAAAACACTGGAGTATTTTAAATGCAAATTGTTAGAGGCTTGCAAATATTATGATATATGGTCTATCCATATAATGTAAGCTTATTAAGCTTACTTGTGTAAGCGTACTAAATACATATTTTACACATGTCAGCCCTCTGCTTAGTTAAATATTCTATCCATAGATCTACTAAATACTATAGACATTCACAATTCACATAATAATGCCAAATACCTTTATAAAGAAACCAAAATATCCACTGCTCCACACCATAACTGCACTACATGCAGCTAGCCAGAAAACAGCAAATTTGAATTGTCAGTTGGTGATGATCATGTGATCTTGGTGATGATCATGTGATCTTGAAGGTTAAAGGTCAGAGTTGAGTTGATTGCTTATTGCCATGATTGTTTAGGTAAAGTGATGGCTTAGTGTGATTGCTTATAGTGTGATTGCTTGCAGTAAATGTGATTGCTAAAATGATGCCTTAATTTTGTTGGATTGTTCACATGATGCTTAATTTGCTGTATGATTGTTAACAGGATTCCTTATAAAGCAATGATTGCTAACAGGATTTCTTAAACAACAATGATTTTTAACAGGATGACTTAAAAGATTATGATTGTTAGCCGATTGCTTGTGATTGCTTGTTGATTGCTTGTTGATTGCTTATTAAGCAATCTTCTTTGGTAAGGGAGGGCCTTCATTTATTTACTCAATTTTGGTCTTAGTGATGGCTAAACTGTGCACTAATGTAGTGTGTTGTAGGACTCGGGACTCAGACTCAACTGTTTTAGGTGTTTTATTTTCATTAATTTACCTAAATTTTGTTTTTCTGTGGGACCGAATTCCACAGTGGAGAGTAGATCAGTGATGCCAAAAGACTCGAGCTGGGGTATTTCAAGCGACAGCGTACCTACTTTTCATATGTTAATTTTACCAATAACGTAACCATTCAGTTTACTGATAATTGGCACGAGTTAACAGTAGTTGCTTTATGCGTAAGCTATCATGTCAGCTACCTTCATAACAGTGTAGGGGACTGTACATTGACAATGTGATGTCAAACGGGTATAATTTCATACCGTCTGGCGTAGAATTAAATTCGTTATAGTAATCATGGTAATAAATCGATGTTATAACCCCGGTTATAATATCACAACAGTGTAGCAAAAACAATGTTCTGGTTGGCTCGGGTTGGCTCGCCCAAGCAGTACCGGCGCGAGCGAGGCCTTGGACAAATATACAAATATAACCTTGATATATTCGCGTATCGCGTGTTAGCCAAATATTTAATATATAACACACTATTACTCGTGGGGAAGGAGTGAACCCCCAGTGCCAGAAAGCCTGCCACCCCCATATACGCTACTGCGGTATTTATAGTTGACCCCCCCCCCCCCCCCGGCCCCTCCCCACGACAATCAGAATTCCAAACAAACAGACCTTGCATATTATTATTAATAAAACCTCAGACTACATGTGCATATATGTCCACGATTTTAGATCATTGGGCGCCAACACGATTCATCTAGCAACATTTCCAAAAACACTCGACCTGGGGGATTTCAGGCGACAGCGTACCTAGTATTCACGATTTACACCAACTTAGGCGTGCTAAACGTGATCGATAGTTATTGATCCAAAAGTAGGTACGCAGTCGCTTGAAATCCCCTAGGTCGACACCAATCGCATCAGTGATAGCCCCAATGGTGGCTTTACTATCGTTCATGCTTCTCTATACTATAAAAGCCACACGGATTTGCACATCAAATGTAACTAAAATCTATCAAAATGCACTCGCATGTTATTCCTAGAACTCTTAGACTAGTAATACATGGGAGATCAAGCATCCTCATTTTGGGGGAAATATTGAGGTGAAAAATCGGCAGTGCTGAAACTCAATGTGAATTTCGCGACGTCGTGACTATGGAGGGTGGTGGTACATGAAGATACACTTGCACTACGATCGTATAGTGATCGTATCGGATGCAAGTTAGTTGACTTATAAATATAGTTTTTATTACCTGGTCATGTTGGTCGGACAGTTCTGCTTGCAGTCCACACAGTTATCACTGTGAATTTTTAACAGATGATCCATGAATACAGACCCAGGTAT
This sequence comes from Ophiura sarsii, assembly GCA_035610835.1. Classification (NCBI taxonomy): domain Eukaryota; kingdom Metazoa; phylum Echinodermata; class Ophiuroidea; order Amphilepidida; family Ophiuridae; genus Ophiura; species Ophiura sarsii. The sequence continues at coordinate 8,569,904 of CM069441.1, forward strand.
ATCATCTCTCCTTCGCCTACTCGTACTCGACTTGCCCTTGTCGTTGTCGGACATGTCGGTTGACTTGCTTGTTGTCGGAGTCAATTCCGTCTGGACTCCATGACACCTGAGGGTAACCGACAAACGTGCCTGGTTGGTTCAGCGTAAACTTCACTTCAAGTTCTGAGCCTCTCAACGGTATCAAACTTCTCTTTGGCTTCTTTCCATGATTGGAAAGAAGTTCCTAAAGTTATCCTGGTTGCCCCGCTAGGCATACACTTCAACTTTTCAGTCGCCATTTTTTCACCTCGCGATCACGCAATCCACAACTCGACAATTAACCGATGAGTTGATTTACATATTATTGAAATGATTGACAGATTTGATATAATTGACAGGTTTAATTGTCCGCTGATTGGTTACACACTTTCCGCCAATTTTGCAGACTATTTTCATTGGCTAAACAGTCGGAGCTCGCTGCAGTTTAAGGATAATAAACAAACTCTTCCACAAACGGCATTTATTACATATTAATTTCATATCTGTTGGTAATTTGGACCAGAGACGGTATAGATGGCGCTATTCAATTTTCGTTAAAATCCTCAGGGGGGGTAGGTCAGATTTTTTATGGCATCGGGCGGAAAAAAATAAACGGACTTGCAACACTGCCGAATTGAAATCTCGCGTTATCGATGTTAACCATTTTCGTGTTTCCGCGAGAATACAATGTAAACAAATGGCGACGCCCATGAAGTGAAATGAAACGAAATGAACAACTAAACTTGCTCTGCAAATCCACTTAAAAGTACAATTATCACATATCTATTACTCAACGAGTGTTGATTTGAGTACTATAGACGTTATTTTGTATTTGGTTTTACCGTGGCATGTAGACATTTGATATGAAATACGGAGACATTTTGAACACATTTCTTCAACCATAGTCCATACGCCGTGATACCGCATACGGCCATGGTGTATCAGCCGTCATTGTATTCAATTCAGTTCGCAAGAAGACACCGAGCAAGAACGGGATAAGTCCATGGTGAACATGGACTTTTTAAGTCCATGGTTACAGTGTTCATTCCATCCATCGTCTGTTCTGGAGTGGTACTGGTGGTGTAGTCTCGACAGGAACACATTGACCTAGCTGATGGCTGGATTGTAAGTAAGCACTGACTAAGCTTCACTTTTTAATAGTTCAATTATGGGCACTTGTGCTGGGCCGAGGGTAATATCAAAAGCTAATTTGTTATAGAATTGAAGGCTTCACCCCAACCCCTCATATGGGGTGTTGCAATAAAGCTAACGTAGGGAGACACGGGACGAATAAGGACAGTAAAAATGGTGTGTGCCGCCCCAGGAATCGAACCCAGTCTACCATGGCCGGAGTCCAGCAGATTGTGTATCACCCAGCAGATAGTGTATCACGCTAACGGATCACGCTCAAAAAAGATTTTGACCTTTGCGTGATTGCGCAATGAGATTAGGGTTAGGGTTTTGCTACTCGATTCTTTTTACATTGCGACAACAAAAAAAGAAACCCTGTTTTACGTGTAAACAGACCCCTAGTACAACAAATCATACTTAGTGATATTTGTCATCAGTTGGTATTATTCATCATAGGGTATTTTGCATGTTTCACTATCTGTCCCCATCCTAAGGAAAAAAACGAAGAAAAAAAAACCACACCAACGAATGGGTTTCCTGTACTAAACAGACCCCTCAGGATGGGTCGGTTGGTCAGGTGTTTTGTCAGTGTGTTTTTTAACTTTTATCCCCTTGAATTGAAAATGACCATAAAATGTTTACAAATCTGTAAAAAAACTTATTGAATTTTGACAAGCCCAAAAAATAAAAGGAACTCCAAATATTTGGGTCTGTATTCATCTGCATGTGAACATTTGTTCACCGATTTCTAAAGAATGGGTCTGTCGGGCCAATAGAACAGGGTAGTTTTTTTTTGTCAGTAAGGGCATCCAGACATTAAAATTGCCACAAATAAAATGTCTTGTTTTGTTTTTTATTTTCAGAAATGAGACGAGCATCTTGCAATCAGCTTATCTGTACCAAATCATGCACTGAGTGAACCAGCCTCACGAACCCCTTCAACTGACATGGATCTCAAACAGTGTAGTTGGAGAAATAAATGATGACAGCATTCAGTCCTCCAAAATCATTAGTTATCCAACTTTCATCATCTTTACCTTGATGCCTATTGTATAACTGTGTTTGACTTGACCTGGTCATATCTCCTATGTGATTGCTTTCACCTGCCAGCATTTTGAAAAAAAGATGAAAATTCACAGAAATGCACTTTTTGCAGGGTCAATTGCCATACTTGAAATCAATCAAGAAAAAACATCAAGAAACATCAACATAGTCTGCTTAAGATTTATGATATGGGCATCAACAGTGACAATGCTGCTGTTTGGTCTCAAAATATCCCCACAAAAGATGCATTTCATCTTTACAAAGGTCAATAGGGAAGCCTTTTAGAGTGAACAATGACATTGCAGATGAGGGACGGATCTTGTGAGAATCACCGACCACTCACCATCATCAAAACCAAATTATGACAATATAAATGAAAATGACACAAATCAAATGATAATACTGTAAAACAGTTTAATTTCTCGGGAACTTAATTTAGCGAATTATCATTTAGTCAACATTTTGCAGCAATTTAATTTCACTAATTTGTATCATCGTCCTATATAATATAATCATGATAATTGGTGGCAATTTAATTTGATCTCCTAGCGAAATTAAATTGCTAGCATAATTAAGTTGTTTTACAGTAGGGTAAAGTTGCCAGTTTTCGGTCACTTCGCCCAAATCGTGTAATGAAAATGACCTCGTCGTTATAAACTGACGGCTAGAAAACCGCCGCATAGTTGATGCCCGGTATTGCTTTAAAATTATGACAACCGTTGCAATTACACAATTTTGGCGAAAGTGACCGAAAATAGGCGCTGACCGAAAACTGGCAACTTTACTCTATATCAAGACTATTTAAAAAATAAATATGCATGTAGATTCTAGTTACCGTAGAACTGGGATGACCCAAGGGTAACTTTAGTCCACCAAAAATAAAGAAATTATTTGACAAATCCAAGTCAAATTATTAACTCTCATTCGTCACCACACTGGTGAGTTCCAACCCCCCCTCGAGATGAGTAATCATATTTTTGTTGCGTGAAGTGGATCACAGTAAATAAAAAGAATTGAATTGAAAGGATTTCATTAAGATCATTGACATCTACAATCTTGCTTATATTGTTGGTCAAACATCAAAGGTTTGCAATATTTCAGATGATTTTTGAGGAAAAAACTGTTCAGGGATGGACCTCTCCAGGTAGGATCGGTCTGTTGAACAGTTTTATTTTGTCACCTTTCATTTAATACTAAAATGTCTGAAATTTGTGACGGTATTACGCAGGTAACCAACCCCCAAAGTTTTTTAAGTAATTGCACTTTCAGAATAATATTGCACCCATATCAAATGGCATTGGCAGGCAAGGTATGCAGTGACATCATCCCAAAAAGGAATCTTGATTTAAATACCATATAGTTTGTTCAGTACACAAAAGACAACAATTGTGATTGTATTTATTCGCACAAAAATAATTCCTTCTTGTTAACTCATCTATTAATATGGACGTAATTGTGCATCATGCATTGTGCGCAGTTGCTTATGATAATCCTGCTGCATGCGAACATTAAAATATACACGCCACAGTTAGAATTAATTTTGTGTGTGGATTAATTCACAAGTCTTGCCTATACTGAACAAAGTATAGTGAACATAATGAACTTAAACTCAACCTAATAGACCAGACACAGGCACATGCATTGAATAACTTCTTAAACAAAAGAAACCAACAATCACAAGTATTATTCCCAATTTTTATTGTTTGCACTCTGTTACAAATAACAAATTAACCATTAAAATTATGTAAATCATTATACGGCCAAACATTGTCGGTTTGAATTCTATCTATCATTAGGCCCAATCACACTGGTCCAACGCCATGAGTTTCTAATTGGTGTGTTGGCCATAAGGCGACAAAAAACCACCCTGTTCTATAGCAAAATGATCTTTCAGGTAAATGGACCTGACAAGTTAACCTGATCTGTCATCTCAAGATATAATACATTGTAGTTATAACTGTGATACAATTTGCCACCACTCTCATCCCGTGCATTAATATGAAATGTCACGTGTCTTAAAATTAACAGATTTTCTGGAGTAATTCTGTTATACCCTTCACAGGGGTATTCGTAGTGCGTGATTTTTAAGAATGACGCATATTAATCGATGTTGGTGTGAAGGGTATAACAGAATTATGCCGATTTTCTTTATTTCTTCTTTTTTTGCTGTTTATTATGGTTTAATGTTTAATCAGTTCCAAATTGGCAAGAAATATTTGTTTTTATCTCTCTGCGCAAAAGTAAAAAAAATTAACGTACATGGTTTTGGTCGCATTAACGCATCACACATAATGCACAGTGCGCTTTATGTGCGCCTGCATCCTTCTGTATTAATTTGCTGCTGTAATTCACCAATTTGGAACTAATCCAACTACTGTAAAAGTGGAAATTTTCTTGCGCTAAGATCAGCAAGCGCAAAAAGAAAAATGCATGAATATATTCCTTTTGTATGTATGTCTATTTAAGGAACCTCAACATCACAAATATAAAAACAAGCAAACTTTTTCAAAATTTGCGAAGCGCTAAACTTACTCGCAAAAATGTCCACTTTTACAGTATACCATCTTAGAAACATGTTCAACGACAACATCTGTTATGCACCAAAAAAACCCCTGTTCTACAGGCCCAATGGAGCCAATTCTTTTTATATTTTCAAATAAAAAAAACTAGAAAACCCGGCGACCAAACCTGAGTGGTCAGTTTGCTCATAGATCAAGGCAGGTATTTTTTGGTAATCCTTAGAAGCTGGAAAAAAAGAAACCCTGTTCTACAGGTCCAACAGATCCAATTGTTAGAAATTGATGGAAATATTCTCATGCCAATGAATACTGGCCCAATTTCTTTTCTTGTCAGAAAAATGTCTACAGATTTATACGGTCATTTTGAGGGGGGGGGGGGGGGGGGGGAAGGTCCATGACCAAACCCGAGCGGTCCCTTTTAACAGGGTATTATGTCCTCTTTATTTATTAACAGTTTTTAACCTTAATTTTGCTCTGAAAATTGAGTGTCCATATTTAACTGGGCGCCCAGGAGTTTTTTACACCTGTACTGGTTGCCAAGTTTTAGCCAATGTTTTCAAATTTTGAACAGCAAAGTATAGGACCAGAGCTACTATGGTCAGAAAAGTCACTAAGTAGCTCCTAGTCCACATATCCTTAAATCGAGGCTTGCTACTTAGTGTATTACATTTTCTGACAATAAGAAACAAGTAGGCTAATTCTTAAAGGAGGGGTCCCGCAAGCACAACATTTTGCATTATATATATTAGAAAAATAACTACTGAGCCCAACTTTTGTATTATATAGAATAAAACACCACACTTATGACAGAAACGAATAAAAACCACCATCTTTCAACATGCAATTTTTAAAATTCTTGGCGATCAAAAATCCCTTTGTCGATGAAGTCATAGTTATACAATGCACATGCGTAAATTTGAGCACCATGCAATAAGCTATAAGGCATAAAGAAAAAAAGTTTGATTAGCATAACCCGACCGACCCTAAATACATCACTGACCCTGAATATTTGTTATTATTTTGAGGGGGGAAAATTATTTTTTATTTTTATTTTTAAAAAAGGTGGGTTTTTTTAAAATACAGGGCGAGTCAAAAAGAAGTGTACGGGAATGAATATTTGTTTAAAAATAGACCAAACAAATTTGACAAACCAATGAGGCAAGTATTCAAAGAGCAACTTATTCTGCGCATATCACAAAAGGGATCATTGAAATCGATCAAAAAAGGGTCTCTTTTAATAAAACAGACATAGCTCCTGATATAATTGATCGGTTTCAATGATGCCTCATGTCATATAAGCGGAATAAGTTGCTTTTTGAAAACGTGCCTCATTGGTTTGTCAAATTTGTTTGGTATTTTTTAAAACAAATATTCATTCTCGTACAACTTCTTTTGGACTCGCCCTGTATATATAAATATAAAAATTGAACAAAATTAAAGTTTCTGACTGGTTGCTTTCATTTTCGGCTATTTTAAGTCCCCAAAGCAGGTGATATAAAAAAAAATTAAAAATCTTGACCGACCTACCCTATTTGTTTTTGTCATGTTAGGCCAATCAAACAATTTTTTTAGGCCTGACCATGAAGTCATCGACAGTGGGACTTTCAATCACCGCAAATTTCAAAAATTGCATGAACATTGAGAGATAGATATATGGCAGTTTTGATTAGTTTTTGTTACTATAATCAAAACCAAAATTTGTCAATCACAGCGTCATGATCTGAGCGCTCGTGATCATTACAAATGTTGAGAGTGTCCTTGCATGCAGTTCGTTCCAAAACAGTCGCAACGTGGCGCATGGTCTTGTTGAGTAGGGCCGCGATTGGTCAATTACTTATTTGTTTACAAGTATGTAACATCTTCCAGTTTTACTGTGCCCTTGATGTCACGGTTACGCATGATACGCACTAGTCGCATGGGATGCTGGGGAATCGTATACGCTGTGATCAACCATTTTTTGTTTTGATTATAGTATGATGTTTTATTCTATATAATTATGCAATTTTGGCTAAATAATGTTGTGCTTGCGGGACCCCTCCTTTAAAAGCTACAACATCATTGTGTTTGAATTATAACTGATGCCAAACCAAAAACCAGCCTTTTCATCCCCACTTGTGTTTTTAATCAAAGCCAAAACCCAATAATCAAATATTGACTCATGTGACTCCTTGATCAACTAAATTTAATTTATGTCCAGGTACTGTTTAATACCATGCGCAGAGCATTTCTTGATTGCTGTACCATACAGCCGACTAATTGTGTTTGGTTCTGGCCTTATTATCGATACTCCTCCTTCACTTGTACTGACTCTCTATTTATTATTTCCTTTGCCTTGAGACTAGAAGTGATAATTGCTCACGACACAAAATACCAAGTAAATTTCACTGTAGAAGATGGCATCCCATTACAATACTACATGTACAATTGGTATAACCTTGCTCAAAGTTTTTACACATAAGGTAATATAACAATATATACCTCAGTGATCAGAGCAGCTGATGGTATGCAGCTTAAAAAACTTAGGTCTCTATAGAGTCTAGTTTCATCACTGCATCGCCCAATGCCATGAATATAGCTACATGTACATGTATGAGACATACATAGATAGATAGTTAATTCCATCCATACATCCAAATGTGAAGTCTATAATTGGCCATCATGTTCCCTGTTCCATCCATACTTCAGGCAAATTGAATCCCTTGGTCATCCTGCTCCCTGTGTGCCACTGAGTACAGGCCATCCGTCTTCGTAAGATATCCAATGCTTGACAGTTATTCACATCCATTTGGAGATTGACAACAATCTATTATAATGCAACCTAAAATCAATATTGTAAAAGAGAAGACAAAAATTGGTTATTTTGAGCTGCAGGGGAAATCATCTTAACACTATTATAAATTGATTATTTTGTGTCCAGGTCAAATGTTTGAATTACCTAATATTTACTTTTTTTTAAATGGGTTGTAGCATTAATAAAGGCATTGTTTAAATGCAACAAATACCCTAGCAACTTAATATTCTACGTCCAATCCAATGTCAGAACAGAATCAAGGAACATAATTCAATTTGTGAAAAACTTAAGTTTGAGTTTGTATAACAAATATAAATATTTTATTATTGCTTTTGATGGTGCCAGCAAATTAAAATGAATATCCCAATTTTGTTTACTTTCCCAATAAACATGATAAAGGAAAAAACAAAACCTGTTGTACAGGCCCATTGTATTAGAAATTAATTAAAAGAGTAAACAATAAATATGGTCAAGAAAAAACATGAAAGGAAAAAAGCCTGACCGACCCGACCTGAGAGGTTCGTTTGCCTGTACAACCGGACAGGGTGGCTTTTTTTTGTACCTTAGCCAAAATGTTTCTTTCTTTGTTTAATTTGGCAGTGTCCCTTATAAAAATCGCAATCAATTCTGCAACCTTGCGCAAGGATAAATTTGGAAAAATACAACCTTGCGCAACCAGTTTGGTTCTTCTGAGAAGGTTGCACAACCTTGCAGCAATCATCCACAACCTTGCGACAAATGTGTGCAACCTTGCGCAACCTGGTACCACCTTGCTATGATTGCATTTTAGTAAGGGTGTGTTGAGGTACACGCTTGGGTCCGGGTGGGTAAACCCTGAACTTTTCCTTAAAACCCTAACCCTACTACACCACACAGCAACAGATTCTTTTTCCGACCCCAAAATGCACCAGGAATGTCCCGCTCCTGGGATTTGAACCCCGGACCTCCTGCACCAAAGCCCAGCTTCTAATCCACTACACCACGGGAGCACTACACCTCGGCTCAGTATATTCGCCTCGTTATATAGTCTGGGTCCATTTTGTAGCCCAAAACTTGCACACAAGGTTATAAAAACAGGTTGGCCGTGTGGTGTAGTAGGGTTAGGGTTACTTATAGTGATGAAATTTACAACATTTTAGAATGAAAAAAACCCACAAAAAACATGGGGCTTGAGAACGGAGGGTCCCCGAATCGAATCCTGGCAGGTTCCCTGAGTGTTTTTCCTTGAAAATTGTGGTCTTGGTCAAAAACCCTAAACCGGGGTTAGGGTTATGGTACCATTTTTTCTTCCTTTTTCGATGATCATGATGTAGTCAATTCAACCAAGCCTATATAGTGAGCGCAGTACACTGCGCCAACGAGTAGCTGAGGGCCGTGGCTTAGTGGGTGGGACATGGGGCTTGAGAACGGAGGGTCCCTGGATCGAATCCCGGCAGGTTCCCTGAGATTTAGCTGGTGTTTTTTCCTCGAAAATTGGGATCCCAGTCAAAAACCCTAAACTGGGGTTACGGTTAATTAATCAATTAATGCAGAAATGTAAAGATCTCGAAACTGTTTTAGCTGTCCAATATTTTACATGTTCAGAAGTTTTCCAAGGGTGCAAGAATCCATTCAGTTCAGATTATTGCCAAGGATTTGATGAGAATCTATGAATTTTCCTCCATAAAATAACATATTAGATAGAATACCACAATCAACTTGGATTCTCAGAACTTCACCGGCGAGAATGGATTCTTGGATTCTTCTCAAATTTCTGACCCTGTTTTAATGCTCATTTAAATCCAAATGAGTTCAAACTCACATAAATAGTTAATAGGAGTAAGAATGGATATCCACCAATCCTCCATGTAAATCATGATCTTCCTTTGCATGACACTCAACTTGTTGGAGACATCTTCCAGGATTAAGTCCTTACAATGTATCTGCTTTGGCAAACATGTCTGGGTCCCATGTCCCATACAGAGTTGTGCATGTGGACTGAGTTGGTAGGATCCTGCAGGAATCCTACAAGAATGAACAATCAGGCATAAAGAGTTAGTTTAAAATCATGAAATTGCTGATTACTTGGTAACTTGTATTACGTTTTAGCGGGCTATTCTTTAATCTCCATTCTCTACATCTCTGTAAGAATAATTTGAATGAAGTTTTCATCTTCTTTTGTATTGTAAAAAATGCCCAACATGAAAGATCAGCTGCTCGTGTTCATGTGAGACCACTGCGAATATCGGTAACACGCATTACGCGCTGAGACGCACTAAAAATATCCCAACATTTATTTGCTTAAACTAAAACTAAACCAATCTACAATTAATCGGTCACTACTGTAACTTGTAAGCAAGTAATATACTAAGGTTTATAAAAACAACAATTCATTTTTTTTTTTTTTTTTTCAATTTAAAATGGCAAAATATTCAGTAACACATTGTTACCGTAACACATGTTACACTCTGTCCAGCCATAATTTACTAGCATTTTATTCTTTATATACATTGTAAATTAACAAAAATCTTGACTTTGACAATCGAAATAACATATTTAACCATTAATAGTGATAAATAACACTTTTGAAAAATTGAAGTTTTAGCATCTTTTACTGATTATGATTCTGGTTACTCATGTTACAATTTTATGATGACTTATTGTGAAGTGGCGGTTATGAATTTATCTAAATGTTTACTATTTTAATAAAGGGTCTTACTAGTAGGATTAAAATGATAAATAAGTGGCATCAATTAAAACCAAACCATTTAAATGTTGGTGCTGGTGCCACCACTGTTTGGCACATCAATTGATACCCTGTCACCCAGGGTCATGGACCAAAGTAGCTGTGATTTGGGGTGACGTTCATGCACAAATCTCAATGTGATGTCTCCACCAGTCAGTTCCCACTTCCCAGTCTGCAATTTGTTGATGAATCTCATTCCTAATTAGCCTTTATCATTGGAGTAACAACCAGAATTATACTTACTGCAGAAAATGATGAGCACTCTGCTTGTGTCCAATGTAAATCTTCATTAAGTTTTTGTAGAGGGTGTTTTTTTCCGGATGTATCCCCTTTGTGTCGGTATTTGCATCTTTCTGCCATTCTGCATTTTGAAAAAGGAATAAAAGGAATGACGTTATATTTCATTTTATTCAAGTATTCAAGTACATGTACCTATTAATTTTAAATCTGTCGGCATAATTCTGTTATACCCTACACACCAATATCGGTAGTATGCGTCGTTCTTAAAGATCACACACTATGAATACCCCTGTGAAGGGTATAACAGAATTACTCCAATCTTTCATTGCCCCCTCCTCCATAAAGTATAAAATCTAAATATGAAGTAAAGACATTAGGCCACATGTTTTGAACCCGCCATCCAAAACGGTCACGGTGGTGACTTCGCACTTTTCTGAGAAAAAAAAAGGTGGTGACGTCGCACTTTTCCGAATTGTGTCCTAGGTGTTGCAGGTTTTTATGTGGTTTCACAAAAATGAGCTCTTCAAAAAACCGACACAGTGCTAGTCTCAAACGACAGTGCCAATATTAAACAACAATGCCATTCTCAAATGACGACAGTTATTGACAATCACACTAACCACTAACCGATACGGTTATTGACAATCACACAACCAACGATGTTTTTTGACAATCACACAACCGACGATGTTTTTTGACAATCACACAACCGATGGAGGCAATCTTAACCGACGGTCCGACAGGCTTCAGTCTACAGTCTGAACCGACTAAATTATAATATTAAGGGAGCAATCGCCCCCTGCTCCCTCCGGCTATGCCACTGACTCAAAAGGTTTCACATTTTTATAATGTTGCCGAGTTCAAAATGCATGGCTATTGTTTTACCTAAAATGTCACCAAAGTCTAAAGTCTGCATAAATCTGGAATTCTGGAAAAAAATGGCTGATTTTACATGATTTGAGAAGAAAAGTATCCAAAAATCTTGACAATACCAAAAAGTGGTTCGGTACCGGTCAGGCCCGTAAAAGAGGGTTTTTTTCATCGCTTATTTGTCAGCTCAAATAAACGGATTGTTACGGATGCTCCATAGACGCCTGGGTCGGTCTGCCAGGTTGTTTTTTTGTTCCTCCAAAGGAAACATTAACATTGACATTCATTGATTAATATAAGACTAACTTGAGGAACATTTTCAAAGTGAAATAACTTTGTCAAAGGTGGTTAACAGATTGTTTGTGTGCAAATTTCATGTCACCTTCAGTGTTTTCACAGAACAAAATTCTTGAGGGTGAAAAATGATGGCCAAATTAGCGCTATAATCAAAACAAAAAATGTGTCGATCACAGTGTATACGATCCCCCTGCCCAGCGTCCCATGCGACTGGTCCTAACCGCGTCATTCGCGATGTCAAGGGCGCAGTAAAACTGGAACATGTGACATACTTGTAAACAAATAGGCAATTGACCAATCGCTGGCCCTAATCAACAAGACCACACGCTGCCTTGGGACTGTTTTGGAACGCACTGCATACAAAGAAAGGCTCCACCTTAATTTGTAATGATCGCGAGCACTCAGATCATGACGCTGTGATCGACAATTTTTTTGTTTTGATTATAGTGCAGTGTTTTAGGCAGCAAAACAATGGAATTTTCAACATATTTCACCCTTTGTATAGGGAGAGTGAAAACACTACTTGTGCTTCTAAAATAAGGGCAATCCTGTATTTCTTTAGGGGATAATTAATTGATTTGACAGAATAAACTGAATGCTTCATGAATTGACTTTACATTTCATGTACATGTATGTATTATAGACTTATAGTCAAATTTATGAATAAATTGGTTCATTCCGTCTAATCAATTTATCCCCCTAAAATAAAGGATTGTCAAGAATCAATTGGAGTTATGCAACTCAACTTTTGATGACTATTTTAAGGATGACCCTTCATGTAGAATAGAAAACATCAAGTTGAAAATAATAACACTACCTTTCTTATAAAGATCTTAATAAACTGTAGTAGAAGTCTACAATCAAAACAAATAATTCTTGATTATTTCCTCGCAGTCAATGCCACCGTCTGCGTGACCATGACAGCATTGTGCGCTAGTAGTTCTGTAATTCAGTGCGTTGCTAGATTGTTTTGATGAACGCGAGGGCCATGATCGACAATTATTTGTTTTGATGTACACTTACATAATTTACAGTTACACTTAAATGCACTATGCACCTATTTAATTGCATCCCCAGCCCGGGGGCGATTATTTTTTTCGTACATAAAAAAAACCCAAAATTTATTTATTCCGTTTTAATACGAAATAAAGCAAAATTCACTGAATAAAATGATTTTTTTACATTTTTAAACAAATAAACTGATTTTGGTTTTTTTGATGTACGAAAAAAATAATCGCGGCCCGGGGGACATGAGATACAAAAAACGTTGCCCGGCTATGCGGGGGCGTGTACCGGGGACGTACAAAAGGTGCCCAGGCTACAGGGGCAGAATTTCGTAATCAACCGCGCGAATCCATTAAGATTCTCGCGGAAGGATTTTGCGAGAATCCATGGATTCTCGCCAATTTTGAGAATCCATGGATTATTGCGAAATTAATGAAAGTAATATCAAGAATAAGGCTATAAGCTTGCACAACTTCCAAATTCGGCATGTTTGTTGACTAAGGGTCAAATACCAGTCATCTAGGTCCTGTTTTGGACTTGAAATCGATTCGCGGATTCGCGCCGAAATTCTACCCCTGGGCTAGCCGGGGCGTGTAGCGGGGACAGTGGCGTAACCAGCGGGCCCCCCCCCCCCCCACTTGGAACCCTTGCCCCCCCAATACACACCAAATCCCCCCAATAATGACGTCAATAAATGGCACTGTCGGTTCATTTGACGAAAGGAATCATGGAACTATGATGGTCAAAAGTACACAATGAAAAACGTTCGCGCTCTACGCGCGCATGTCTTCCCAAAATGAAATATTCTTTGGTACAAGCTTATTTAGAGCCAAAATGTAGCTCAATCGTGCAAAATAGCTGTAAAGTCGAAAATTTCCGCGCGCATCTCTTTACTCAAAAAAATCTTGGATTGTCTTAGGAGCCCCCCCATTTCAAGTCACTGCCCCCTTCCTGCCCCCCCCCCCCCCCCCCCCCCCCCCAAATGAAAAAGTCTAGTTACGCCACTGAGCGGGGGAACGTACATCAAGTGCTGAAAAAATATGCCGGGGAATGGAATGTAGCGGGGGTGTAGGGGTGGGTACACAAATGTATACCCCGGGCGTGTGTACACATACATAGTGGGGATGTACGCTAAAGGTACATAAAATGTATACACATGGTCATGGACAGTACATGTAGCTGGGGTTTACACTTTGTCCCAGCTATGGGGGGCCGGGACTGTACGCCGCTGTACACTTTGTCCTGGCTAAGGGGGGCCGGGACCGTATGGCGCGCAGCGACGTACACTTTGTCCCGGATGGGGGTCAGGCCGGGACTGTAAATAACACAACTGGCAGTTGTGGGACGTACAGACCTTCCGAATTCGGAGTTTCTGGAGACACAGCCTATGAAAAGCACAACAAATCAATTGATTGTTACGACTCATGTGCGTGTGTCAACTCACCTTATGTACTGTTATTGTTAACCTCTCTGTCGTACAATCAGTTTATACATGATATGTAGCTGTTGTAGAATTGTTTAAATCCAGTTGTGTTTGTCAACAACATCACTCGTCCCCCAACTCGTCCCCGCATCAATCTCCATTTTTGTGTGACCGGATCATAATTCAGTCTCTTTAGCATATCTATGTTCTGTTCGTATAACGACGTATTGCGATATTGCTGATATTGCTCAGTGATAAGCAAAGTCTGTTGAAGAGACACTAAACATTGTAACGGGTTTTTCGTAATTTGAAAGGAAAACTGTCAAAATAGCAGTTCTTTAATGTCTTTTTGCTAAAAAACGTCCCGTGGGCCACGCTTGTTTTTTCTTGAAAATGCAAGTTAAAGTCTTTATCTTCCAGTTAAGACTATAAAAAGACGTGGCCCACGGGCCAATTAAATACAATCAGTCGGTTAATATTGGTCTCTACGAAAATCTATCCCATAGACTTGTGTACAAAATACAATTCGCCATGTCGCAATTTTGGAAATATCCTTGGAAAATCCCCCAAATTTAGTAACAAAATAAAACGATGTCCTTCCCCCCTGAAAATCCTCACCAACGTTATCTGTTGCTCTATCTGTTGTTATCTGTTGTTATCTGTTGCTCTACATCAAGTTCTTTTTCAAAAGTCTCTTAAATCTGTTTCACGAGTTTATGTCGTACATTTATTTATTGTATGTAGATTAGTAAAATATTTTCCTCTCTGTGTTTCATGTGTGTTTCAGATACCATACAATGGCTCTCTCCAAAAGTCTACTAGCTTGGGAAATTCCTGAAAGCGCAGTCAAGATCAGCAAAGAAATTATAGGTGATGGTAGGTACAGTGATGTCTTCCGTGCTGAGCTGCACACGGGCGATGGTGAGGTTTTGGATGTAGCAGCAAAGGTTTTGAAAAATCGAGATGTCACTCCGTCGGAGCTTTCAACTCTTCATAAGCTAAGTATGAAACCTCACCGAAATGTTATCAGATTCTACGGAGCTGTGAGATCTTTGAAGGACAACGACACGAAAATTCTTACGGAGTTGGCGCTGAATGGATCACTGTATGATTACCTGCAAAAAATGAAGGCGTCCAAGAAGAATCTGTCGACAAAAAGGGTTCTTACTTGGTCTTTAGATGGAGTTATGGCAATCAAGCACCTGCACGATAACGACGTGACGCATAGGGACATAAAATCCCCTAATTTTCTGATTATGGGAGATATGAGACTGACGTTATGTGATTTCGGGATTAGCACTCTAGACGGCTCGGCGGGTGACCATACCAAGACTACAGAACGAGGTAGAGGATCAACGCGATGGATGGCACCAGAAATCTTCGATGGGAAGGTATCAAAAAAATCTGATATTTGTTCATTTGGTACAGTAGTATGGGAAATGATCACGGGTGAGGAGCCGTACAATAAATGCAAAACTGACGCCCAGATCATGAAACAAATCATCGATAAGAAGCCATTGATACTGCCAGACGAGTGCCCAGAGGATTTGAAGAATCTTGTTAACAGCTGCAGAGGTGACAAAGACGCACGCCCAACAACTGAGCAAGTCATCCGTACATTGACTAATCTCCTAGAGCAACATGTACAAGAAGGTGAGCCAATGTGTTTTAAAAAACGGTTTTTAATGCAAGGAAAAGATTTTCACTTAATACCTTTATTAGCCAGACACGGACGTGTACGCATACATAATCCTAGCAGGATGTGTCATAACAAGTGTCCAAGTATGAGCCAGCTAAAGTACACCCCTTCAAATCAACCTGGTCTCCTTGATAAACTGCACTATATATGCACTATATATGCAGTTTACAATTCGTCTTAATCTGTAGGTTTAGTGCAGTTTAAGATCCAGATTAGGGCTAGATCCAGATTAGATTTATTCCGTTAGCGCCCTCATAGAAATAAATCGCAATAACACTGACAATGACAAATATACTACAAATATGAAATACGTAGGCCTACAGTATACGTATTTTATATTTGACACCGTTGAAATCATATTGATTCATAATTATACGCCAAAACACTCAGGAGTGGGCTCAAGGATGGCTCAATCTTAAACTATAAATATTGGATATCCTACAATATTAAACTATAAATATTGGATATCCTACATTCTTAAAACAATAAATATCGGATACCCAACATTCTTAAACTATTTTGTCAGTGTTATTGCGATTTATTCCGTTGAGGGCGCTAACGGAATAAATGCTCGGATTGCAATATATTTTTGGGAACCGTATCAATTTATGTATGAAGATTAATTATATTGTTAGCGCATGTGTGTTGTATGAAACACATATTCATTTTATCACTTTTGTGTTCAGATACACCGGATAGCAAACCAATCCAAGAAATACATGGTCATAATGGTGGTGCATGTACGCTAGAAGATGGTAGGTATACCGTGACGTGTTCGTGTTTCCACCCTACCCGCCATGTGAGGGGTTAAGGCCTTAAAAAAAGGTTTGATTGGCCTTACCCGACCGACCCTAAATACATCGCCGACCCTGATTTTTTTTTTTTTTTGAGGGAGGAAAAAATAAAATAATAATAAAATTAAAACAATTGAACAAAGTATTTTAAAAAGTTTCTGACTGTTTGCTTTCATTTTCGGATATTTTAAGTCCCAAAGCAGTTGATTTAAAAATAATAAAAAATCCCAACCGACCTTCCCTATTTGTTTTTGTCATGTTAGGCCAATCAAACCATTTTGTTAGGCCTAACCGTAGTCCACTTCGTTAGAACCTTGTATATGTACCGATTGAGGGCTCAATCACTGTGACTGCTCTCCATCAGACTGCTCCCCATCCTCTGATCTTACCCCGAAAAGAGCAAAAGGGTCTACTTACTTTGGATTTGACCTTTCGACCTCCGTATACTGTTACACTGCGCTACATCAAACAACTAGTATGAAAGCGTAATGCGCAAATTTTTTACCATTTTTTGGTAAAGGTAAAGTGTTCGATGTAATTCACCTATAAGTTAAAATATGGCGGATCTATAAATATTCATACAATAAGCGTTGTACATGATTTGCATTATTCATCATACATCATACATACATTATACATATGCATGATTATGATTAGCTATGCTATACGTATGCCTCACTTTATGCCTCACCGTATCTCCCTATGCCTACATATGTCTGACCATACCTCCCTATGCCTTCCTGTACATTGCTATGCCCCCTATACCTCCCTGTTCCCAGCCATGCCCGACCATATCTCCCTATGCCTTCCTGTACCTTGCTATGCCCCCTATACCTCCTCGTTCCCGGCCATGCCCGACCATACCTCCCTATGCCTACATATGTTTGACCCAGGCTGCGACAAATCGCCTGCCCGATAGCCCGGGGCAACCATTTTTTTGTCCGGGCTAGCTGAACCACAGGACATGCTGCCCGATCGGGCAAGTACAAATGCTCACAAGAAAACATAACTAAGTCGCCAGTTTGGCAATAATATCACAAGTTTGTAATCAGTTTTTGAGTTTTACCTTTGTAAATATAATGAAACACAAAGATGTACCCATATTCCTTCTTTTAATTCCCTTCCGTTATTATTTAATAAATAAAACAGTGCCGCTCATAGCGTTTCATTCATAAAAACAAGGACCTCGCTATCAGAGGCCACAATTTCGGCGATCGAAGGGCTTAATGCACATGTTTGAACCTCGCATGAGTGGCGACGTGGCGATTTCGCAAGATCTCTTGAAATCTCGAATAATCTCGAGTTAAAACATGTGGTCTCTATTTATTAGCATGACGTCATTTTCTCGAGCTTCGGAAAGTCGAAAAAATCCGAAAGAAATGAAAAATTGTAAAATGGACCTTTCCCACGGTCACAACGCATGCGTAATGATGATTTAGGTCAGTTGAAGATAGTGGCTATTGCATGATGGGAAGGGAAAATGGCAACTGCCGCGATTGTGTAGTTTGCTACTGATTGTCGAAATAAGGATTGCAAAAAATGGCATAATCGGCATTTAAAAAAAATATTGCAATATTATTTGGGCATAATCGGGCAAGTAAAAGTTGACCTAGCCTTGCCCGATCGGGCAATTAAAAAAATAAAATTAATCGCGGCCTGTCCTGGTTTGACCATACCTCCCTATGCCTTCCTGTACCTTGCTATGCCCCCTATAGGCCTACCTCCCTGTTCCCAGCCATGCCCGACCATACCTCCCTATGCCTACCTATGTTTGACCATAACTCCCTATGCCTTCCTGTACCTTGCTATGCCCCCTATACCTCCCTGTTCCCAGCCATGCCCGACCATATCTCCCTATGCCTTCCTGTACCTTGCTATGCCCCCTATACCTCCTAGTTTCCGGCCATGCCCGACCATACCTCCCTATGCCTACATATGTTTGACCATACCTCCCTATGCCTTCCTGTACCTTGCTATGCCCCCTATAGGCATACCTCCCTGTTCCCAGCCATGCCCGACCATACCTCCCTATGCCTACCTATGTTTGACCATACCTCCCTATGCCTTCCTGTACCTTGCTATGCCCCCTATACCTCCCTGTTCCCTGCCATGCCCGACCATATCTCCCTATGCCTACCTATGTCTGACCATACCTCCCTATGCCTTCCTGTACCTTGCTATGCCCCCTATACCTCCCTGTTCCTTGCCATGCCCGACCATATCTCCCTATGCCTTCCTGTACCTTGCTATGCCCCCTATACCTTCCTGTTCCCTGCCATGCCCGACCATATCTCCCTATGCCTACCTATGTCTGACCATACCTCCCTATGCCTTCCTGTACCTTGCTATGCCCCCTATACCTCCCTGTTCCCTGCCATGCCCGACCATATCTCCCTATGCCTACCTATGTCTGACCATACCTCCCTATGCCTCCCTGTTCCTTGCTATGCCCCCTATACCTCCCTGTTCCCTGCCATGCCCGACCATATCTCCCTATGCCTTCCTGTACCTTGCTATGCCCCCTATACCTTCCTGTTCCCTGCCATGCCCGACCATATCTCCCTATGCCTACCTATGTCTGACTATACATCCCTATGCCTCCCTGTTCCTTGCTATGCCCCCTATACCTCCCTGTTCCCTGCCATGCCCGACCATATCTCCCTATGCCTTCCTGTACCTTGCTATGCCCCCTATACCTTCCTGTTCCCTGCCATGCCCGACCATATCTCCCTATGCCTACCTATGTCTGACCATACCTCCCTATGCCTCCCTGTTCCTTGCTATGCCCCCTATACCTCCCTGTTCCCTGCCATGCCCGACCATATCTCCCTATGCCTTCCTGTACCTTGCTATGCCCCCTATACCTTCCTGTTCCCTGCCATGCCCGACCATATCTCCCTATGCCTACCTATGTCTGACCATATCTCCCTATGCCTTCCTGTACCTTGCTATGCCCCCTATACCTCCCTGTTCCCTGCCATGCCCGACCATATCTTCCTATGCCTTCCTGTACCTTGCTATGCCCCCTATACCTCTTCGTTCCCGGCCATGCCCGACCATATCTCCCTATGCCTACCTATGTCTGACCATACCTCCCTATGCCTTCCTGTACCTTGCTATACCTCCCTGTTCCCTGCCATGCCCGACCATATCTCCCTAAGCCTACCTATGTCTGACCATACCTCCCTATGCCTCCCTGTTCCTTGCTATGCCCCCTATACCTCCCTGTTCCCTGCCATGCCCGACCATATCTCCCTATGCCTTCCTGTACCTTGCTATGCCCCCTATACCTTCCTGTTCCCTGCCATGCCCGACCATACCTCCCTATGCCTACCTATGTTTGACCATACCTCCCTATGCCTTCCTGTACCTTGCTATGCCCCCTATACCTTCCTGTTCCCAGCCATGCCCGACCATATCCCCCTATGCCTACCTATGTCTGACCATACCTCCCTATGCCTTCCTGTACCTTGCTATTCCTCCTATACGTCGCCGTTCCCGGCCATGCCCGACCATATCTCCCTATGCATACCTATGTCTGACCATACCTCCCTATGCCTCCCTGTTCCTTGCTATGCCCCCTATACCTCCCTGTTCCCTGCCATGCCCGACCATATCTCCCTATGCCTTCCTGTACCTTGCTATGCCCCCTATACCTCCTCGTTCCCGGCCATGCCCGACCATATCTCCCTATGCCTACCTATGTCTGACCATACCTCCCTATGCCTCCCTGTTCCTTGCTATGCCCCCTATACCTCCCTGTTTCCTGCCATGCCCGACCATATCTCCCTATGCCTTCCTGTACCTTGCTATGCCCCCTATAACTCCCTGTTCCCAGCCATGCCCGACCATATCTCCCTGTGCCTTCCTGTACCTTGCTATGCCCCCTATACCTCCTCGTTCCCGGCCATGCCCGACCATACCTCCCTATGCCTACATATGTTTGACCATACCTCCCTATGCCTTCCTGTACCTTGCTATGCCCCCTATACCTCCCTGTTCCCAGCCATGCCCGACCATACCTCCCTATGCCTACCTATGTTTGACCATACCTCCCTATGCCTTCCTGTACCTTGCTATGCCCCCTATACCTCCCTGTTCCCTGCCATGCCCGACCATATCTCCCTATGCCTACCTATGTCTGACCATACCTCCCTATGCCTTCCTGTACCTTGCTATGCCCCCTATACCTCCCCGTTCCTGCCATGCCCGACCATATCTCCCTATGCCTACCTATGTCTGACCATACCTCCCTATGCCTTCCTGTACCTTGCTATGCCCCCTATACCTCCCTGTTCCCTGCCATGCCCGACCATATCTCCCTATGCCTTCCTGTACCTTGCTATGCCCCCTATACCTCCCTGTTCCCTGCCATGCCCGACCATATCTCCTTATGCCTTCCTGTACCTTGCTATGCCCCCTATACCTTCCTGTTCCCTGCCATGCCCGACCATATCTCCCTATGCCTTCCTGTACCTTGCTATGCCCCCTATACCTCCCCGTTCCTGTCATGCCCGACCATATCTCCCTATGCCTACCTATGTCTGACCATACCTCCCTATGCCTTCCTCTACCTTGCTATGCCCCCTATACCTCCCTGTTCCCTGCCATGCCCGACCATATCTCCCTATGCCTTCCTGTACCTTGCTATGCCCCCTATACCTCCCTGTTCCCTGCCATGCCCGACCATATCTCCCTATGCCTTCCTGTACCTTGCTATGCCCCCTATACCTTCCTGTTCCCTGCCATGCCCGACCATATCTCCCTATGCCTACCTATGTCTGACCATACCTCCCTATGCCTCCCTGTTCCTTGCTATGCCCCCTATACCTCCCTGTTCCCTGCCATGCCCGACCATATCTCCCTATGCCTTCCTGTACCTTGCTATGCCCCTATACCTCCCTGTTCCCTGCCATGCCCGACCATATCTCCCTATGCCTTCCTGTACCTTGCTATGCCCCTATACCTCCCTGTTCCCTGCCATGCCCGACCATATCTCCCTATGCCTACCTATGTCTGACCATACCTCCCTATGGTTGCACACCACTAAATACATCTCCCATAGGGTTACACGTGAAATGCACACTTTTAAAATGGATATTTCTCGACGTTATAAGAAACTGGTAACTTGAAATTTGGTTTCAACTTGAAGATGAAAGCCATGACTACTAACTCAACAACTCATATATGGGGGGTAACCGGCATAATTTTGAGCTAGAGCCTTTTCAAAAAGTACGAGTTGAGTTTTCCTGGTCACACGCAATTGTTGATTAAGATTATTGCGTCAGATACCGGAAATGACCTGAACACAAATGTCTCTGTTAAAATATTAAAAAATCATCATTGCATCAATTTTTTTGGACCTGAAGAACGCTGATGTGTCTGTCAAAATTCACACTATATTAATTTCGCCATAACTTGTAGTAAATACCCTAATTTTAAACTGTAATTTACAATAGGTCTCCCGTTTCGGCATAGAAACGGGCCGGTTTTGGACTTTTGCCTCAAAGGGGGTAGGGCCAGACGTTATTTAGTGGTGTGAAACCCTATGCCTTCCTGTACCTTGCTATGCCCCCTATACCTCCCTGTTCCCTGCCATGCCCGACCATATCTTCCTATGCCTACCTATGTCTGACCATACCTCCCTATGCCTTCCTGTACCTTGCTATGCCCCCTATACCTCCCCGTTCCCTGCCATGCCCGACCATATCTCCCTATGCCTTCCTGTACCTTGCTATGCCCCCTATACCTCCTCGTTCCCGGCCATGCCCGACCATACCTCCCTATGCCTATCTATGTTTGACCATACCTCCCTATGCCTTCCTGTACCTTGCTATGCCCCCTATACCTCCCTGTTCCCAGCCATGCCCAACCATATCCCCCTATGCCTAACTATGTCTGACCATACCTCCCTATGCCTTCCTGTACCTTGCTATTCCTCCTATACCTCGCCGTTCCCGGCCATGCCCGACCATATCTCCCTATGCATAACTATGTCTGATCATACCTCTCTATGCCTTCCTGTACATTGCTATGCCTCCTATACCTCCCCGTTCCCTGCCATGCCCGACCATATCTCCCTATGCCTACCTATGTTTGGCCATACCTCCCTATGCCTTCCTGTACCCTGCTATGCCTCCTATACCTCGCCGTTCCCGGCCATGCCCGACCATATCTCCCTATGCATACCTATGTCTGACCATACCTCCCTATGCCTTCCTGTACCTTGCTATGCCCCCTATACCTCCCTGTTCCCTGCCATGCCCGACCATACCTCCCTATGCCTTCCTGTACCTTGCTATGCCCCCTATACCTCCCCGTTCCCTGCCATGCCCGACCATATCTCCCTATGCCTACCTATGTCTGACCATACCTTCCTATGCCTTCCTGTACCTTGCTATGCCCCCTATACCTCCCTGTTCCCAGCTATGCCCGACTATACCTCCCTATGCCTACCTATGTTTGACCATACCTCCCTATGCCTCCCTGTTCCTTGCTATGCCCCCTATACCTCCCTGTTCCCTGCCATGCCCGACCATATCTCCCTATGCCTATGGCAGGGAACGGGGAGGTATAGGGGGCATAGCAAGGTACAGGAAGGCATAGGGAGGTATGGTCAAACATAGGTAGGCATAGGGAGGTATGGTCGGGCATGGCTGGGAACAGGGAGGTATAGGGCGCATAGCAAGTTACAGGAAGGCATAGGGAGGTATGGTCAGACATAGGTAGGCATAGGGAGATATGGTCGAGCTTGGCAGGGAACGGGGTGGTATAGGGGGCATAGCAAGGTACAGGAAGGCATAGGGAGGTATGGTCAAACATACAGTTAAGCCCACAATTATTCATACCCCTTGAAAAATATGTGTTTTTTGCGTTTTTCTCATATCTATACCAGCTGGAGTGGTGGAACTTTTGCTTTACTCTAAAGACAATTAGTTTGCAAGTACAAATCAATATATTTGGGCTCAACATTTTTTGCATAACAATAGAATTAAACAAGAATTGTGTTTTTATGCCTGTCCAAAATTATTCATACCCCATACCAAGTCTCAGGATTGAGGCCATATTTTATGATAATACACATGTTTTTGACATTCCAAACATTCTTTATATTGCGTGATAGGCTTTTATATTGTTATGCAATTATTCCATACAATGTGGATGCATTACAAATGTGTCCTATTGAATGTACAGTGAGGGATATTATAGGACAACACTCTAGCTCTTTGACAGCATGGCGAAGGGGATCAAATAGCTCAGTGAGGACCTTTTTTGTGCATTGTGAATGCTCACAAAGAGGGGAAAGGCTACAAAGCTATTTCGAAGCAATTTCAAGTGCCAAATTCCACCATAAAAAGCATAATTAGGAAGAACAAGACAGTTCAAATCAGTTCAAATCAGTTAAAAACCCTGAAGAACACGGTCGGAAGCCAACAGTGTCCCCTTGTTTGACAAGAAAAGTATGGTGAAAGGCCAACAACAATCCACATATCACCGTCAATGCTCTCCTGAAAAACCTTTGTAAATCTTGGACCAAGATATTAAGGCAGACACTCCAGCAGACATAGTACACAAGAGTTCTCCACGGACTCCGACCAAGAAAGACTCTACTCCTGAAAAGAGACAATGAGAAACTCATCTAGCATTTGCAAGAGCACTTCTGGACAAAGATCCAAGTTTTTGGTCTTCAGTGTTGGGGTTGCTTAAGATGCAAGACAAGTTTCTCTGTGTCTCTTTTAAGGAGTAGTCTTTCTTGGTCGGCCTCCATGGAGACCTCTCATGTGCCATATATGCTGGAGTGTCTGCCATGATATCTTGGTCCACTAATTGCCAGGGTTGTTCAGGAGAGCATTGATGGTGATCTGTGGATTGTTGTTGGCCTTTCGCAATACTTTTCTTGCCAAACAAGGGGACACCGCTGGCTTCCGACTGCATCCTTCAATGTTTTTTAGTGAGTTGAACGTCTAAGTTCTTCCTAATTATGCTTTGTGTGGTGGATTCTTGCACTTGGAATTGTTTCGAAATAGCTCTGTAGCCTTTCCCCTCTTTGTGAGCATTCACAATATGCACAATAAAGTTATTTGATCTTCTTCGCCATGCTGTCAAAGAGCTAGAGTGTTGTTCTATAATATCCCTCACTGTACATTCAATAGAACACATTTGTAATGCATCCACATTGTATGCACACATCATGGGATAATTACATAACAATATAAAAGCCTATCACACAATATAAAGAATGTTTGGAATGTCAAAAACATGTGTATTATCACCAAAAGTGGCCTCGATCCTTAGACTTGGTATGGGGTATGAATAATTTTGGACAGGCATAAAAACATAATTCTTGTTCAATTCTATTGTTATGCAAAAAATGTTGAGCCCAAAGATATTGATTTGTACTTGCAAACTAATTGTCTTTAGTGTAAAGCGAAAGTTCCACCACTCCAGCTGGTATAGATATGAGAAAAACGCAAAAAACTCATATTTTCCAAGGGGTATGAATAATTGTGGGCTTAACTGTAGGTAGGCATAGGGAGGTATGGTCGGGCATGGCCGGGAACAAGGAGGTATTGGGGGCATAGCAAGGTACAGGAAGGCATAGGGAGGTATGGTCGGGCATGGCAGGGAACAGGGAGGTATAGGGGGCATAGCAAGGTACAGGAAGGCATAGGGAGGTATGGTCAGACATAGGTAGGCATAGGAAGATATGGTCGGGCATGGCAGGGAACGGGGATGTATAGGGGGAATAGCAAGGTACAGGAAGGCATAGGGAGGTATGGTCAGACATAGGTAGGTATAGGGAGATATGGTCGGGCATGGCTGGGAACAGGGAGGTATAGGGGGCATAGCAAGGTACAGGAAGGCATAGGGAGGTATGGTCAAACATAGGTAGGCATAGGGAGGTATGGTCGGGCATGGCCGGGAACGAGGAGGTATAGGGGGCATAGCAAGGTACAGGAAGGCTTAGGGAGGTATGGTCAGACATAGGTAGACATAGGGAGATATGGTCGGGCATGGCAGGGAACAGGAAGGTATAGGGGGCATAGCAAGGTACAGGAAGGCATAGGGAGATATGGTCAGACATAGGTATGCATAGGGAGATATGGAAGGCATAGGGAGGTATGGTCAGACATATGTAGGCATAGGGAGATATGGTCGGGCATGGCTGGGAACAGGGAGGTATAGGGGGCATAGCAAGGTACAGGAAGGCATAGGGAGGTATGGTCAAACATAGGTAGGCATAGGGAGGTATGGTCGGGCATGGCCGGGAACGAGGAGGTATAGGGGGCATAGCAAGGTACAGGAAGGCATAGGGAGGTATGGTCAGACATAGGTAGGCATAGGGAGATATGGTCGGGCATGGCAGGGAACGGGGAGGTATAGGAGGCATAGCAATGTACAGGAAGGCATATGGTGGTATGGTCAGACATAGGTATGCATAGGGAGATATGGTCGGGCATGGCCGGGAACGGCGAGGTATAGGAGGAATAGCAAGGTACAGGAAGGCATAGGGAGGTATGGTCAGACATAGGTAGGCATAGGGAGATATGGTCGAGCATGGCAGGGAACAGGAAGGTATAGGGGGCATAGCAAGGTACAAGAAGGCATAGGGAGGTATGGTCAGACATAGGTAGGCATAGGGAGATATGGTCGGGCACGGCAGGGAACAGGGTGGTATAGGGGGCATAGCAAGGTACAGGAAGGCATAGGGAGGTATGGTCAGACATAGGTAGGAATAGGGAGATATGGTCGGGCATGGCTGGGAACAGGGAGGTATAGGGGGCATCGCAAGGTACAGGAAGGCATAGGGAGGTATGGTCAGACATAGGTAGGCATAGGGAGGTATGGTCGGGCATGGCCGGGAACGAGGAGGTATAGGGGGCATAGCAAGGTACAGGAAGGCATAGGGAGGTATGGTCAAACATTGGTAGGCATAGGGAGGTATGGTCGGGCATGGCCGGGAACGAGGAGGTATAGGGGGCATAGCAAGGTACAGGAAGGCATAGGGAGGTATGGTCGGGCATGGCAGGGAACAGGGAGGTATAGGGGGCATAGCAAGGTACAGGAAGGCATAGGGAGGTATGGTCAAACATAGGTAGGCATAGGAAGGTATGGTCGGGCATGGCTGGGAACAGGGAGGTATAGGGGGCATAGCAAGGTACAGGAAGGCATAGGGAGGTATGGTCAAACATAGGTAGGCATAGGGAGGTATGGTCGGGCATGGCTGGGAACAGGGAGGTATAGGGGGCATAGCAAGGTACAGGAAGGCATAGGGAAATATGGTCGGGCATGGCAGGGAACAGGGAGGTATTGGGGGCATAGCAAGGAACAGGAAGGCATAGGGAGGTATGGTCAGACATAGGTAGGCATAGGGAGATATGGTCGAGCTTGGCAGGGAACGGGGTGGTATAGGGGGCATAGCAAGGTACAGGAAGGCATAGGGAGGTATGGTCAAACATAGGTAGGCATAGGGAGGTATGGTCGGGCATGACCGGGAACAAGGAGGTATTGGGGGCATAGCAAGGCATAGGGAGGTATGGTCGGGCATGGCAGGGAACAGGGAGGTATAGGGGGCATAGCAAGGTACAGGAAGGCATAGGGAGGTATGGTCAGACATAGGTAGGCATAGGGAGATATGGTCGGGCATGGCAGGGAACGGGGATGTATAGGGGGAATAGCAAGGTACAGGAGGAAGGCATAGGGAGGTATGGTCAGACATAGGTAGGTATAGGGAGATATGGTCGGGCATGGCTGGGAACAGGGAGGTATAGGGGGCATAGCAAGGTACAGGAAGGCATAGGGGAGGTATGGTCAAACATAGGTAGGCATAGGGAGGTATGGTCGGGCATGGCCGGGAACGAGGAGGTATAGGGGGCATAGCAAGGTACAGGAAGGCTTAGGGAGGTATGGTCAGACATAGGTAGACATAGGGAGATATGGTCGGGCATGGCAGGGAACAGGAAGGTATAGGGGGCATAGCAAGGTACAGGAAGGCATAGGGAGATATGGTCAGACATAGGTATGCATAGGGAGATATGGAAGGCATAGGGAGGTATGGTCAGACATATGTAGGCATAGGGAGATATGGTCGGGCATGGCTGGGAACAGGGAGGTATAGGGGGCATAGCAAGGTACAGGAAGGCATAGGGAGGTATGGTCAAACATAGGTAGGCATAGGGAGGTATGGTCGGGCATGGCCGTGAACGAGGAGGTATAGGGGGCATAGCAAGGTACAGGAAGGCATAGGGAGGTATGGTCAGACATAGGTAGGCATAGGGAGATATGGTCGGGCATGGCAGGGAACGGGGAGGTATAGGAGGCATAGCAATGTACAGGAAGGCATATGGTGGTATGGTCAGACATAGGTATGCATAGGGAGATATGGTCGGGCATGGCCGGGAACGGCGAGGTATAGGAGGAATAGCAAGGTACAGGAAGGCATAGGGAGGTATGGTCAGACATAGGTAGGCATAGGGAGATATGGTCGAGCATGGCAGGGAACAGGAAGGTATAGGGGGCATAGCAAGGTACAAGAAGGCATAGGGAGGTATGGTCAGACATAGGTAGGCATAGGGAGATATGGTCGGGCACGGCAGGGAACAGGGTGGTATAGGGGGCATAGCAAGGTACAGGAAGGCATAGGGAGGTATGGTCAGACATAGGTAGGAATAGGGAGATATGGTCGGGCATGGCTGGGAACAGGGAGGTATAGGGGGCATCGCAAGGTACAGGAAGGCATAGGGAGGTATGGTCAGACATAGGTAGGCATAGGGAGGTATGGTCGGGCATGGCCGGGAACGAGGAGGTATAGGGGGCATAGCAAGGTACAGGAAGGCATAGGGAGGTATGGTCAAACATAGGTAGGCATAGGGAGGTATGGTCGGGCATGGCCGGGAACGAGGAGGTATAGGGGGCATAGCAAGGTACAGGAAGGCATAGGGAAATATGGTCGGGCATGGCAGGGAACAGGGAGGTATTGGGGGCATAGCAAGGAACAGGGAGGCATAGGGAGGTATGGTCAGACATAGGTAGGCATAGGGAGATATGGTCGGGCATGGCAGGGAACAGCAAGGTATAGGGGGCATAGCAAGGTACAGGAAGGCATAGGGAGATATATGGTCGGGCATGGCAGGGAACAGGGAGGTATAGGGGGCATAGCAAGGAACAGGGAGGCATAGGGAGGTATGGTCAGACATAGGTAGGCATAGGGAGATATGGTCGGGCATGGCAGGGAACGGGGAGGTATAGGGGGCATAGCAAGGTACAGGAAGGCATAGGGAGGTATGGTCAGACATAGGTAGGCATAGGGAGGTATGGTCGGGCATGGCAGGGAACGAGGAGGTATTGGAGGTATAGCAAGGTACATGAAGGCATAGGTATGCATAGGGAGATATATAGTAATGCATAGTATACAATGTAAAGAGGCATACAAAGAAGGTATTGGGGCATAGTCGTACAGTATGTGTAGGCATAGGAAGATATATGAATATGGATTGAATAATGTATATGAATATGAATTACCTATTTAACATATCCTATTAATATTTATAACAAAATGGCGGACGAATTACATCGAACACTTACCAAATTTTTCGTGTGGGGTTTTGCCGGGGATCAAAATTGACCAATGGCAGACACGATAAAGACGAAGTATATTAATATATACCGTCTTTCTCTAATTTTGAGATAATTCAAAATGGCTAAAAAGAAATGTCGTGGCGTGGCATGCCATGCCGTGGCGTGTCATGTCGTGGCGTGTCATGTCGTGGCGTGTCGTGTCGTGTTGTGTCGTGTCATGTCGTGGCATGTCGTGTCGTGTTGTGTCGTGTCATGTCATGTCAGGTCATGATGTTGCATGTCGTGTCATGTCATGTCATGTAGTGCCATGCCGTGCCGTGCCATGCCATGTCGTGTTGTGTCGTGTCTTGTCATGTTTTGTCTTGCTATTTTTTCAATGGTTAAATGTACATCGTCTTTAGTGTTTAAATAAATTTGTAATATATCATTATAGGTATCTTTTAAGTTAGCTTAATAATGTATTTTGATGTAATATGTTGCAAACCAAAAATGTTAATAAATAAAAAAAAGCCTTGACATTGGTCCTCGCTCAAAACATTTTCCTCAGAGATATAGCTACATTTTGTGAATATTTCTATGCTATTTTCTATCTTTCAATATCGTGTAGTGAAAAGCCTTTATACGTCCGACAAGGACAGATAATTTGATCGTCTTTTACAATAAACTATAAACTCTTACACAGCCACAGAAATATCGTCTTCACGTGCTTCTAAATGTACAGGCGGCAAATTCAATATTAGCGTGTTATGAAGGGGTGTGACGCTATCGTGACGTGAAGAATTATGCATCAAAAGCATCGTCCCTAGTGTGCATTAAGCGGGGACTTAAAGAAGTTTTTTTTGAATTTTGTGAGTGCTGTAATTATTGAACTATGGCTCAAATGTATACAAAAGTATACATTTTTGTAAAGGAAATGGATCAGAAAATCCAAATTTGGCATCAATTTTTACCCAAAAAAGTTCAACAAAGCTAACAAAAATAATATTGAGTAAAAACTTCCCAAATTGCTAGATTATGATGTAAAGACACTAACTTAGGGACGATTTGTTTAAACCTAATGTAATATTTTTTGAAATATTGACAAAAAAATGGAAAAAAATGACAATATTACTTTTTTGGCGCTTTTTAATCAAAATTTCAAAAAATATTGAATTAGGTTTAAAAAAAAATATTGTCCCTAAGTTAGTGTCTAGCAATTTGGGAATTTTTTACTCAAAATTATTTTATTAGATTTGTTGAACTTTTTGGGGTTAAAAAAGTGATGTTTTGTGATTTTCTCAAAAAATGAACAATTTTGGTCAAAATTTACGCAAAATTTGGATTCTGTGATCCATTTCCTTTCCAAAAAAGTATACTTTTATATGCATTTGATTAATAGTTCAATAATTACAGCACTCACAAAATTCAAAAAATCAAGTAAAAAACTTCCTTGACTAACATTGTGATCAAGTCTCTTTTTTCAGCACAACATTTCTTTGCTTGATTGATTTTATTTCACTTACTGAATGAATCATCAACCCGATATATCAAGTGTTGGATTCGTAACATAAAGGGTCTATAAGGGTCACAAATGATTTTAGTAGTCCTCTCTCTCTCTTTGACAGTTTGTTTTAATAAGCGACATTATAATCAAAAGGTCAGGGAGGAAGACTAGTATACTTATTCTTATTCTGACATTCGCATACTGGTGACTTTGGGGAAGCATGGGAGGGGGTCTAGCTATATGTATAATATGACCCATTTTATCGACTTATTTTGGGTAACATATTTGACATAAAATGTTCAAATTCATTCGATATTCCTAACACAACTATTGATTTTTTTAAATCACTATAAGGTAATTTGGATCTCGACTCATCTTCCCCCTTATCGCACCGTATGGGAGAAATGACTATAGATGGCTCGGAGACAAAACAACTCTCTCAAAGACCTGGTTAGTATTCATCTCAACTTAATTTTAGGTATTTCTATTTAGAATCATACAGGTATTAAAAGTTTTCCTCACAACCTTATGTGAAATTTTTCGACTATAATTATTTCATCATGGTAGTGAAACAAAGCTGTATAACTTTTCGGTAACGGTAAAACATGCACCGATCTTGATCGGACTCATTGCGTCTTATGTCTTTTGATGAGACAAGAAGAAAAGGCGATAATAAACTTGGGTCAAAGGTCAGGTAGGGTCACTAGGGGTCATTGACCTATAATGCAGGAGTGAACATTGACATTTTGACCCCTAGTGAACCATTCTTGACATTTGAACCGAAGGTCATGATTATAATATTTTTTAATGTCTCATCAGTAAGTACAAGATACAATAAGTCCAGTCAAAACCAAAGCATTTAGGGTTTTCACAGTAGGCCCACAAGGGTTACTGGGGTCATTGACAATATAGCGGGGTAAACATTAAGACATGCTCCGATTTGGACCGGACTTGTTTAATCCTGTTTGTTTCGATGTAACAAGAAACAATGTCAATTATTACAACCATGTCAAAGGTCAAGAAGGGGTCACTAGCGGTCAATTTCACTCCTTTAACTTAAAATGATACTTGTCTCAGAGGAATCGACTGATACGGTCACAATTGGTCAACAGATTCATTGGGTTTATGCCATAAAGCGTCTTCAGCGATTAAAAGTGACTGGTCATTTGGGGTCACTGACCTATAATACAGGAGTAACATTTTGACTGGACTTGTTGCATCTTGTGCCCATCGATCAGAAAAGAAAAAAGTCGACCGTGACCTTGGGGAATAAAGGTCAAGAAGGGGTACCTAGTGGTCAAAATATAAATGTTTACTCCTTTAACTCAAAATGTGCACAAAAGTTCTTCATGAAATAATTCTCAAGTCTACACAGGGATCAGTTAGGGGATGGGGACATTGACCTATACAGAGGTAAAATTTAAGGTATGCTTTGATTTTGACTGGACTTATTGTATCTTGTACCTACTGATGAAATAAGAAAAAAGCCAATCATGACCTTGGGGTCAAACCTCAAGATGGGGTCACTAAGGGTCACAAACAAAGTTACTGTTGTTTCAATATACGATAATCATGTTGGTAAGCACGGTATATTTTCAACAGTTTACTTTATTTTACACAGAGAGTATTGAAAATCTGTTATTCTTTAACTCCAGCCCATTTGGATCGACACAATTGGACCGAGCTGTTGCGCGTCCCAGAAGTAAGAGAACGAGTCCGAGATGAAATTGTACCAAGCTCGGTAATACATCATCTATCAAGTGTTGTTGGCCGTGGTCACGAGCAAAAAGTGAAAGCTAAGGAACAGGTTGAAGGGTGCATATCAGCGGCCGATTTACTCGTAGATATTCTTCTGAAATCCGCTGATGAAAGTTGGCCAGACATTTTCCTAGCGGCGCTTGAGAAAGAAAAACCAGTTTTGGCGGAGTTTCTGACGACGGAGATGAACACATTCCTGGCAGGTACAGTCTACACTATTTGTGATCAAGTTGTAAATAGCGCTTGCAAAGAAAATGGGTTTGCCGTGCGGAAGTTGAAAGCTTTCCCCTGATACATCAAATCCCGCGACACGCGGCCAACCACTGGTCACAACCACACTGCAAAATCAAGTGTTAAAGATGAACGTGTTCTGAACGTGTTCAGATGTTAAAATCTTTATGTTAGTGTTATTAAAATAACGCAAATGTTTACTTATTAACATTCAAATGTTACATTATCAACACAACTGTTAAGACATTGTTATAGAAGTGTTTATGCAGCATTACTGGTGTTAACCATAACGCTCTAGTGTTAATATTTAAACGTTAGTGTTCGACCACTCTGTTGAACATGATGATGAATAAGCACATGGCGTTCTAAACGTGTTATTAGTTAACATGTTCAAACGTTACTATTACTATGGTAGTGTTAAAACAAGAACACCAATGTCGATTTATAACGTTTAGTGTTAAAGATGAACGTGTTCTGAAAAATCAAGTGTTAATATTTGAACACTTTGATTAACACCTTAGAGTAGCACTTAATTAACACGTTCATGTGTTAATGATGAACACGTTCAAGTGTTTATCATTAACACATGAACATGTTCATGAGTATCATCAGCGTTAACATAACTGTGCTGCCAGGCAATAACGTCTATGTTAATACTTCAACATTAATGTTATGTATTAACATGTTCATATGTTAATAATATTTAACACTGTGACACGTTAATAAGAAGTAACACTTAATTAACACTTCATTGCGTTAATAACTTATTTTATTAATGCTACTGTTCACATTTTAACATGCTATTTAACGCAAGCATTAAAAACCATACACATCAATGTTACAACAATTGTTGAATGCCACTGTTCAATCCATAAACAACATTTTTAACACCACTGTTCAGACAATGAATACCAGTTTTATATTTACATATCGATGTTAGAACAATACTATTAGCCAAGAATTTGTAAACACCACTGTTCAGATAATGAACACCCGTGTTATATATAACATGATGATGAATAAGCACATGGCGTTCTAAACGTGTTATTAGTTAACATGTTCAAACGTTAATATTACTATGGTAGTGTTAAAACAAATTATGTTACCTGGGCTGTAATCGCTAATTTGCATATTTTACCTGGCCTTACATGAGTCGAGTAAATTGTGGAAATAGCTCATTAGCATAATTTTAATGGTACAAAAATTAGCACCGGTGCTCGTTTGTAACCTTTAAATTATGGTAATGAGCTAATTTGCACCTTTTATTTATTTAAACCTATTTAAAAAAAAAAATTAAGTCGATACATACATTTAACAGCTTTTAACACCATAGAAAGTATTTTGCTCTGTATACGTAAGTTCTCATATGTATAGCTAAAGGCAAGTCATTGTTCACTAATGCCAGTACATTGTACATTGAGCAAGAACATAGTACAAATGAAAAGGTCAATGCCCGCCCCCTCCCTCTATAATACCACTACCGTTCCCTGGTTGCCATGGTGTAACTAACCGAATTTGATGAAAGTTTTTTACACGTTTGGGATAAAATGTGAACATTAATGTTGAAGTATTAACATAGACGTTATTGCCTGGCAGCACAGTTATGTTAACGCTGATGATACTCATGAACATGTTCATGTGTTAATGATGAACACTTGAACGTGTTCATAATTAACACATGAACGTGTTAATTAAGTGTTACTCTAAGGTGTTAATAAAAGTGTTCAAATATTAACACTTGATTTTGCAGTGCAGTGCTCATTTCCCCTATTTCCGGGCAGGGATCTGTAACTTAGCGTCGTTCTCTCTTAAATCAAAAGATTGAAAAGTCAATCGTAAAGTTTGTGCTGAGGGAAGGATTTCAATATATCGGACTAAAATTTCACTCTATTAGATTTAAAAAAATTAATCTTTAAGATCCTTCCTCAGCACAATCTTTAAGATTGACTTTTCAATCTTTTGATTTAAGAGAGTTCATTATACCTCTTTCATTTTGCATGATACGAGTCAACATAAGAATTGAAAGTGCGATCTACAGACCAGCAGTGGTGTAACTAAGGTCTTCAAGGGGTGGGAGAATGAGGTACAGGCCTGTAAGGCCAAACATTTTTTTGTTATGTTGTCCTCGACCGCCCGCTCGTCATTTTAGGGCCGCTCCGATTTGTTTTGTTTTTTTCAGATTTTTTGTTGTTGTTTAAATCAGATTTTATTTTTCTTCAGATTTTTTAAATTTTTTAAATCAGATTTTTTTTGTTTTTTTTCAGATTTTTTGGTTTTTTTCAGGTTTTTTTTCCAGATTTTTTTCAGATTTTTTTCAGATTTTTTTTAAACAGTTTAAATGGCATTGAATACTAAATTAGTGTTTATAACATATATGTGCGACTCTTAGAGTTATTTTAACTTCTTGTTGGCTGAACTTTGAGCTTCTGCTGGTAAAATAAAATTAAAAAATAAATAAATTAAAAAACAAAAAAATCCGTCCGCCCGCCCCTCCTCTCTGAAAGCTGTGGAGGACAACATAACAATTATTGGTTGATAATATTGGTTGATAATATACATAGAGCTTGTCATATGGGGGTCATAAGGGGACGAGCCTTCTGGCAGGGGGTGCCCTCTAGTTACGCCCCTGCAGACCAGTGAGTGAGCAGGACTAACCCATTTAATAGACCTAGAATTTTTGAGGCTTATGATTCTAAACAAGCCTTTAACATGTACATTTAATAAGGAAATCATTGCCTCCCAATTGTAATCTTTGCACTTATGTATGCAAAATTATTAAAGTTGTTGGCTGCAAAAATATTCTTATTGCTTATCTTTGGATCAAGGTTCCATGACCAATTTCTTCCGATGTGTCATTGTAGATGGCGTTCCGTGGGAAGTGAGACCAAAGGAAGACCCACGACCTGCCCCATTCAGCGGTGGAGACCTTTCTTCTAATGTGACAGCGAACATGACCAGTGACAGGATTTATACTCGACGACCTGACTATACATCAAATCCAGATTACGAGAAAAATCTTCAAGGTACATGTCCACATTATCAAGCCTTATAACCAACATAATTTGGTAACCACAGTCCGAAACGTTTCGATACATTTTGAAAAAAATCTGTATATATCGTACACAATAATTCTCTGTATGAAACTGAAAGGTTATTGGAATATATACACACTTAAAAAAAGGTTCTTGGTTGTCCTGTATGTAGAAATTAGAACGTGATCAAAGGTCCTAAACATTTAAAAGAACTTTTTAGGTTCTATTTGGAACCCTTTTTCTAAGTATGTAGAAATCCCGTAGAATTATTTTGATACTAACAATTAAATTAAATGAATGTGCGTTGCCAAAGTGTTACCGGTGTTGTGGAGTGATCGGAGGGGACAATAAGGACTTGATTTCAAGTATAACGGACGCAAGAAGAAAACACACACGGATATAAAAGCAAAATATACCTGTTTGGTGTGGTTTGGTCTCAAAATTAGTTTACAAGTTTCCTTTATCCAAATAATTATGAATGATCTCCCGGCCGGAGAGATATAAAGCTTTATAAGGTATCGAAACTTATTGAACCCCTGTTCTAACCAAATGGAGTTGCGGGTGTTGCAGCCCGAATAATTTGTATCAAACACCCCCGGCCAATGATCCTTGTAAGCTGCAGTGTCTGTTATTTCATGAATACCTAACATAAAACGATATACCAAAATGTGTTAAAACAAACTAATAAGAACTTTTAGCTCACTTTATCAACTTGGAGTGCCAAAAAGCTAACACAGTAGTTGAAGGGTTCCCAGTGTTTTCTCTCGATATGTAGCATGCAAGGTGTCCTAATACGTTGACATTAGGCGCACACACACCACTATTTTGTTCACATTCACCGGCCACTAACTGAGCGCCCGAGCTCACAGCTACTCAGACCGGTTGCTACGAGCTCTGCTAGAGTACACACCCAAATATGAAGATTCCACCCTTTTATTTTCATCATGATGCACGTTCAAACACACACTTTCCTGCATCAATGCAATATCGAGTTTTTCGGACTTAGTAACAGAGTACAATGAGGCGCTTCAGACTATTTTGAGCAAATTAGTGCTGTACAATTCTGTCGTGGGCTGCTAGTGTGCAATGGAAGTTACATAACTACGCAATAGTAGTAACAACCAAATAATGCTCCCAAGTTAATAAGTCTGGCATTTGTACAAGCACTTCCTTTTTCAAAGGTTTATTATTAGTTATTTCTACAAACTGCCCCATTTGACGTCGAAATGACACAGACGCCAAATAGTGCCCGCAATGGGCCAATCACCTGATTCTTGCCATTTTTTTCTTCTAAAAATATTAATAAACGTTATTGATAGCATGGCTATCTAAATGTTTATATGACGAATATTAATTTGTCCATGTAACAACTCCGCCAGCTTACACTCCACTCCCCCTTGCCTCGGGTAAAATAAGTACAGCCATCAAAAAAAGTAACTATACGGGTAATAAATAAAGTTGTTCTTTAATATGAACTATTGCACGCTAGGATCGGTTGAATATTGAAGAAGTGACAATCCAAAATGTAAGGTAAAGTCACAATTTCATTTTCACATTTTACATTTCAACACGGGGGAGAGTATGACAGGTAGCGTGTGTGTGGCGTATTGATCCATCAGGACAATACGGCCGACTACCTGCGCATGCACGGGTAATCGATAAATTACCTGTAGCTGGGTCTGCGTATAGAAAAGAAAAATGTGAAAATAAAAATTGGACTTCACCTTACATTTTGGAGTGTCACTTCCTCAATAATCACCCGATCCTAGCGTGCACTATCTCATATTAAAGAAGATAAAATAATTTAATATTTTTAGGTAGG
The DNA here is from genome assembly GCA_035610835.1 of Ophiura sarsii. Lineage (NCBI taxonomy): Eukaryota > Metazoa > Echinodermata > Ophiuroidea > Amphilepidida > Ophiuridae > Ophiura > Ophiura sarsii. The sequence continues at coordinate 8,607,365 of CM069441.1, forward strand.
ATATACATTTTATTAGAGTTAGAAACCCATTTATTACCTGTATGGTTACTTTTTTTGATGACTGCAGATGCCTTCAGATTGGATAAGTATAATTAGGCCTATCATATCTGTCTGGAAGTGTGTTTGGCAAAGTGAAAAGAGAGATAGAGAGAGAAAAAGGTTCTATTATATGTATGATTTTCAGGGCGCAGCTGATATCAATTTTCAAATATGATATTTTCTTAATTTTGTTTTATGAATATGTACTTTGAAGAAAAATGAATGGCGCAACCGTGTAATGCGCCATACATCCTAGACTATTAATAGAGCGTTTAAAAAAAGCAGATTTTAAGATTAATTTGTAAAATTGATTAAACTATTCGTGTAATACAATTTGTAAAATTAAAAAGACAACTTTAGAGCCAGCCTATATAATGATATTTCCCAATCAAATTTTACATTTCTCTTTTAGCAATATCCGATGATCTTGATTACGAATTCGTAGCCAAGAAATCCACACCGGAAGATGTTAATACGCTATATCGACATTTGAATCTGGATATAGCTACAGTAGAGCAGATTAGACATGACAATAGAAACATGGGAATCGTGGAGGTCACCGTGGCAGTATTGCAGAAATGGCGATCGACAAATGGTCGAATGGCTACAAGAAAATCCCTTTTGAATGCATGCAGAAAGAGTGATATTCGGGATGTTGCCGATAGGTTGGAGGCAGAATTCATGGATCGAAAGTCGAATAAGTCTTCCTAATTATTCTAAATTCTGTAGAATGCCAACATTCTACATAACGCTGTTTTGTATTATATGGGGCAACATGTGACCCCGCTTAAGGGCCCCGAAATTTTTTGGGTTTTGATATTCGCTCAGGGGCCATTTCATGGCGTATTTTAATATAACACATTTATGACATTGTAAAGGCCCACGAGGTTGTACTTTACAGTAATAATTTTTAAAAAACACCTTAAATCCGCAACCCAATGAAAAAAATTCTAAAAAGTGACCAGGTATACAAATTGTAAATTGACCTGTAGAACTATATCGTAAAATGAAACGAAACGAAAAGTTCAATTTTATCAATAGTATGAAAATGAACATTTTATGATTACCGGGCCCCCGGAAAATTTTGAATTACCGTAAGTTTCGCTGCATAGAGGCCATTTATGTCTATTTTGTAAGAAAAATGGCAATTTAATTGCTGAAATTTTTCAATAATGAAAAAATTAATTGAACATTTGTATAATGATTATGATCCTGGAAACCGGAGCGGAGCTTCTTACAGCGTGGGTCCGTGGAGCTAAATTTGGAATTTTAGATGCATTATGAGGCCATTTGCGGTCCATTTTGAAACGGGAAATGGCTGAATGTTATCACTAATATTTTGACAGATTAATGAACATTTGTAATTAAGGAGCGATGCGCAACTGAAATTTAATTTCAAAACCGAATGTATTATTTGCAAAAATATAGGCTACCGTTAACAATCTTCTCAATAACTTAGATGCGCTTTGAAGTCATGTCCCCCAGACTATCACTACAACCATAGATTTTACATCTATGCTATGCGACTCTCATACTTTTGGACGAAAAAAACCTACTATGGACTGAGACGAATTCGTCTCAGCTACTATAACATAAGAAGGAAATTTCCCGGAAATTGATACTCTCAATCACTGGCGGCACCTCCAGCATAAAAAATGGTGCCAAAGGGTGTTTTGTGAAATTGTTTTAGGCAAGGAAAAACGTTTGCTTAATAATGCGCGCGAGGCGCGCGATTTTTTTTTGGTTTTAATCCAAAATTGCCTGAAGTTTAAGATAATTTCATGTATTTTTGACACTAAAAGTCAATTTGTTCGATTATTTGGGGGTAAAAAATGTTGTGGGGCTCGATTAAAGGAGTTCAGACACAAACTTCTGGGGGGAGGCACAGTGCACATGGTGTCCCACCACTTTCACGGATGGGGTGGCACGTGCCCCCCCCCCCCCCCCCCCCCCCCCCGGTTCCGCCGCCAGTGGTTGCCATTGTTCTTTGCCCGGCGGTGTGCGCGCGCATCCTGTTTTAGGACCCGTGCTTTTAAAACTCGCGCCAACGCATTATAAAGGGCAGTAAAGCATAGTGGACAGTCAGCGTGTTTTTACTGAAGTAAAAAAGACGGGCTATGCCTGCTAAGGGATTAAAATTCTCCAATAAAAACACACCTCCACCGGCATTTGCCCGCTCATACCGGTTTATTTTCCCTACATTTTAGCAGCCTTTTATCCTTCAAAACGAAGGATAATAGCGGTTGATACCGGTTAAGAAAAGCAATCTTTCGTCAGTATAAACACACGCCGTTCCAGCTCATCGCGTTTGCCGGTGGAAAACGGAAGTGGGCACGAACATGTGACAATTAAATGACCTTCGAATTATTTCTGTTATTATAATAACTCATTGGTTTCACAATGTTCATTAAATTCCAATTACTATCTGTCGTAATTCGACTTTTTGTGTCAAAGAATTATCTTTTCAACCAATTTACTGCCTTAGCGGGAATAAAACCGGGAATGCGTCGTAATTATGAACTTTGAACTTTCACAGTTTTATTCTACACACGCTCGACATCCTTTTGTTTACATTTAGAGAAGTGTATTTCCCCAAGATCACTTACGTTCGATATTTTGTTTTCTGTATAAAAAAAAAGTAATTCCGCAATGTTGGTACACTTTTAGAAACCGGAGAAAGTGGTAAAACCACGCCACGAGATTCACTGCGAGAAAAACGTGATCGGGTCAATACAACATTGCATGGCGACAAACCTGCTTACGACCGTTCCCAGGCATTTATTATAATGAGGTCAACAGCAGCCGGCAAGTTCGCCCGTCGGACTCAGTCAAACTGCATTAAAAACACTCGCGCATGCGAGCAACCGGTTGTTAACAGCCTTTTTGTTAAACCGGCTAAAAGCCAGTTTGCTTAATAAAAACACGCTGAGTGTTGTGGTTATATGCTGTTCCCTCAAGCATGTATCATATCAACATTCCAGTCCCTTCGACCGCTGCTTTTGTTGATAAACATTGCTGTTACCCAGTCTATTATATCTTGGAATAAAGAGACAAGGAACCATTACGGTATTGATTCGTTTGAGCAATCAGTTTGCCGACCCCTAGACCCCCAAAAACATAATTAAACACCTGTCGTGGTGCGTATGTTCGCGGTACTTTTGAATAAGTGAATCAATAGCGTTGTGGAATCGTGATGGTATAGGAATAGTATCATAATGAGTTTGTAATCGCTCAAATTGAGATCCAATGAAAAGACATGTCGTATTAAACTAAAGTATATGGACCGATTTATAATTGTGGCAGAGTATGATTTTCTTATAAAATTTGGTTGTCTTTGATGTACTATAGGAAGAAGGGGCAGCCTGGGGCACTCAAATTGAACATCGGATTGTGTTTTATCTTTTTTAAGCTATAATGTATGAATACTTAGATTATCCGCATACAACCAGAACATTGAGTTTTGATATTTAATGCAATTTTTCATATTAAATTTGTCAGCATACACCTAGCACATAAAGTCCCTGACCAGGTACTTTGAGGTTAGCTTATTTAAAATATATAATCGGTACCAAAAATCTGAGAAATACTTTAAATGAGCAAATTTCTTCTCTGCAGTTTGATACCTCATTCAACAAAATCGAATGGATACTTTTAAAGTTATGACAATTTCAATGACCGCGCATAGTAACAGAAAAGTTGCACTAGGTATAGGAATCATTGATTTGTGTGTTATTACTGTCATAACTGTGTGCTATCTGAACGAGACAGATGAATGGGCCTGTAGTGATAACCGCAATGTGCGGGACAATGGGTGTATCTGGCTGTGAAGAATACAAGTCATAGCTGATTAGCTCTGAGTTTTTTCGGTGCGTAATCACCCCAATCTCACACAAATCAATGATTTCCTATACCTAGTGCAACTTTTCTGTTGCTATGCGAGGTCATTGAAATTAGCATCACTTTAAAAGTATCCATTCGATTTTGTTGAATGAGGTATCAAACTGCGGAGAAGATATTTGCTCATTAATGTATATCTCAGATTTTTGGTACCGATTATATATTTTGAATTAGCCAACCTCAAAGCACCTGGTCAGGGACTTTATGTGCTAGGTGTATGTTAACATTATCACAACTGTATTACTTATTGGAGCTACACGTGTTCCCACATATTCAGTGTCCCGCAAGCACAACATTGTGCATTATATGTTAGGAAAATAATTATCGAGCCCATATTGCGTAATTAATAGAATAAATCATCATACTTATCACAAAAACAAATACACAGTGCCATCTCTCAACATGCAATTTTTAAAATTCGCGGCGATCGAAAGTCCCGTGTGTCGATGAAGTCACAGTTATACAATGTACCTGCGCAAATTTAAGCACCAATAATCATGACGTCATCGACACTGGGGCTTTCGATCACCGCGAATTTTAAATGTCGCATGTTGAGTGATGGCAGTTTTTATTCGTTTTTATAATTAGTATGATGTGTTGGTCTATAATACTACGCGATTTGGGTTCGACAATAATTTTTCTACCATATAATGCACAATGTTGTCCTTGCGGGACACCCCCTTTAACAAATTGCGCTTCCAATCAACAGTGCATCAGCGCGTCTAGTAAGATTTAGGGAATTTCTTTCAGATAGAAATATAAGCCAAATGTATGCAGGACCCTCCAGTCGGTTATGACAAGCGGCACATACAGCGTGTTTTTACTGAAGACAAAAAGCAGGCATATGACTGCTAACGGATTAAAATTTCCCTAGTAAAAACACACCACCACCGGCATTTGCCCGCTCATACCGGTTTATTTCTCCTGGATTTTAGATGCCTTTTATCCTTCGAAACCAAGGATAATAGCGGTTGAAACCGGTTAGGAAAAGCAGTCTTTCGTCAGTATAAACACGCACGGTTCCTGCTCAGCGCGTTTGCCGGTGGAAAAGCGGAAGTGGGCACACGATGCACGATCACCTGACAATTAAATGCAAACAGATGTGTAGGGGAGAACGGGGTAAGTTGAGCCACTGGGTAAGTTGAGCCACCCCCTATATTAGGGAAACTATTGACATTCCTAATTTTACACTGCCCTCTATTGTTAGATGACATCACTTAAACCTCTCTGGTGACAACCTTGCATCGTGTGCACACATGGTAAGAAAATTGAGCTAGAAAGTTGAATTTGACACATCTGAGTAAATTTTTGAAAAAAATGGTTTACGTGGTTTTTTTCTTAGAAGTGCATAGATTGTATTAGTGCAACTTTGTGTGCTAAAAGGGTGACATGTGCACTTACATTTAGTAACATGATGAAAATGTCATTAAGCTTCAGTAGGGAAGGGGGGTATTTGTTCATAAGTTGACTGTCGCGGGGTAAGATGAGCCATTTTTCACGGGGTAAGTTGAGCATAGGAAATAGCCATGATAAAATAAAATTTGTCAAAATTTAGTACGAAAATTGTGGGGAAGTGTTTTAAAATTCCAGTTTGGATCAAAGTATTAACAATTATGAGTATATTTCACTTTTACCATGAATAAACCAAAATTTCTGAAACTTATTTTCTGATTTCAAATGTCCCATTGATTATTGTGGTGGCTCAACTTACCCACACTGGTGGCTCAACTTACCCATGGTCCGGGGCAAGTTGAGCCACTTTACCAATTTTTTTCAAGCATCTCCCATGAATAAACAATAGCAATTGGTTCAATTATTATGTTATACTAAGTAAGTCAACACTCTAAAGATTTACTTGCAACACTAAGTGTGAAGGTCTGTCTTTTAATATCTGCACAATAGGGCAAAATGTGAAAAATGGCTCATCTTACCCCGTTCTCCCATGACCTTTCGCTGGCATTTATTATAATGAGGTCAGCGGCAGCCGGCAAGTTTGTTTATCGAACTGCAATAAAAACACGTCTCTCACACGAGCAACCGGCTTTTATCCTGCTTTTTATAAGACGGGTAAAAGCCGGTTTGCTTAATAAAAACACGCTGATAGATTGCACATAGAGGGTACCTCCAGTCGGTTATGACAAGCGGCACATAGATTGCACATAGAGGGTACCTCAGGAATGTTGAATCTATTGTAAAGTTGAATAGAAATAGGGATTTAATTAACGAGATCGATCGCGTTGTGCTTCCTCCTCCTCTTTTGTTCAATATTATATATCGAGGGTGGTTGAGCGCCAGAAGGCCGTAACTCAAGAAATGCTATTTGAGATAATCGACTTTCAAATATTTGGGACCTCTTACCCCTAACCACCCAGGGTTGGTCTACCCCGGGACTGTATACCCCGGGTGGAAAGTTATGTGGGTATTTCCATTGCTGCATATACAATTAGCACAAAAAGTCCCTGACCAGGTGCTTGTTGTTGGCTTTTGGCCATGTGTTTTGAACTCACTACCCAAAAAGGGTGGTGGCGTTGCATTTTTGGTAACGAATCATCCATCTCTCTCAAATAGCTCAACAACTAAATGTGGTAGAGCTATGGTTGAGATGTCATGTGAAAACCTATTTATCAAGCTATATTGTGTGAATAAATCAGGTATTTCTGTAACGCTACACAGTGAACTTGCCCTAATTCATCGGTTTTACATACATTACTATAACAATATAAGTATTCAACCGATGATAGCAAAGTTATACATTTTTGGAAAGCTCTCAAATAGGGGAATTCAAAAATATCGTTTAAATCAGGATAGAATATACTTGTAAACTCTAATAAATATGAAATTTAAACGTGTGTGCTCATTAACATTGACAACCATTATGTTCTGATGGGTAATTGTATGAGGAACTAATATGCACGGTAAAATTAAGATTGGGATAGGTATACAAATATTACTGAGCTTAAGTCCAAGAAAAGTAAAGTTTTCAGTTAGTGGTATTGGTCTTTTCTTTAGATATTTTTTAACATTGATTATATGTTATAATGTTAACAGTTACATGGGTGATGTTTTCATAGCAATTCCATAAATATTTACACGAGCTTTAATCTTTTATATCATAAAATATGCTTAACCGGACCAGTTGCCCCATCCTCCCCTATATTATTAACAAAGAGCGCCATGTTAGCTAAAAAAGGGCCTCATATGTTTGTCTCGAAATCGTGCCGTATCTAGCTCTGAATTTTGCAGCAAATACACTTTGAACGAGCTTGAATAAGCAATTTGGAAACAAATACTGATTTAAGGCCTATTTGAATTTAAAAAAAGAATCAGTATGGTGTTGACATAATGTATACGTCGTAACCTGTACTAAACCTGTAAACTAACACAGATTGTATTTTTTTTATATGCAGTAGTATATAGGCCTACATTACAACCGTTCGACATAGCATTGTTAATACTCCCTCGGTCCACTCCAGTTGTGGATTTTTTACTCTCTTTCATCAAGAGAGTATTATCAATTATCTATACACTAGTTATTCGTCAAGGTTCCAAATTGGTGACATGCAATATCTGTACATATACAAAAAAAAGATTACCCAACTCGGGCAACTGAGTTTGGTTAATGCATCAATCATCACACACGAAGTGTTAAGGTCATGCACACCCCACTCTCCTTTGTATTAAATTAAAAAATGTAAGGAACTCACCAATTCATAAATCGTGAAAGCATAGGTGCTTTCAGCATGTTCAGGGGATTTTAATGTTGGCACCCCAAATCTCTACTTCCATCATCCCATGGATATGGAGAGGGATTTTATCATGCATGGAAAACACAACGTTTTCAATTTCAATGCCTCATCAGTGGTTTAGGATGGTGCCAAAACTAAGTCCACTTCCCACTTTTTCAACTTAACCCTAACCTTCCTGGACCTACAGAACACGACAGTGCTACAAGCTTGTACTGCGCGGCGGCCCATCAATCGTTCCCCGCTCAGCGCGTGGTTCAAATTGAGAAAAAAAAGGTTATTTTAACATTCCCCGTTCGTGTAGCTCAGTCGGTAGAGCATCATACTTGCACGCACGCAGCCCGGGTTCGATCCGCGGCGCGTGCGGAGACGGATTTCCCCCACAAATTTGACCCGTTTTTTTCCCCATATAATTTAATTCACAAAAACACGCCCGGGGAGTATGTGGGGTTAAGGTGGCAACAAAACTTTTGTTTCCCTTATTATTCCAATAATTCTGATGCAGTATTTTATAAATTGTAGTATATGCAAATTTGTGTGCACTGTATCACGATATTACTCTAAAAACAACAAACAAGTTTGTCTCAGAAGGAATTCCTGAAAAAGTGCTATACGAAATGCGATTTCAGGCCCGTAAGACACTTTTTTCAAAGGGGGGGGGCGTTTTCAAAAAAATAACCTTTTTTGAGTAAAGAATTGCGCGCGTAGCGCGCGAAAATTTTCGAATTTACCCTTTTTTGCACGATTGAGCTACATTTTAGCTTTAACCAAGCTTGTACCAAAGAATATTGCATTTTGAAAAGACATATGCGCGCGTAGCGCGCGAATTTTTTTTTGGGGAGGGGGGATTTTCTCTGTTTTTGGTCAAATTTTCCGGGGAAGATTTTCAAAGGGGGGGCGATCGCAACCGTCGCCCCCCCCATCTGACGGGCCTGGATTTGAAAATGCGGTATCTTTTTTTTAAAACATCAGACAGGCTCTGTGAAGCAAGAAATTAAACTGATATGGTACTTCACAGTGTGAAATTAAAATTTGAAGAAGCATAGTCCAATAAATCACTGGAGTCGATTGGTTATTTTGCGTTTAAATACTGTCTTAATATTGGAGACAACATTCCATACAGTCACAATTTGACTCGCACATCATATTCAAAAGTTCAAGAAAAATGGGTGAAAAAAATGTTAAAAATGCGAATTTTAAAAGCTGTTAACTTTTTGTTTTGTTTTTGCCTTACATGTTCTATTATGATGAACAATAAAGTAATACTAAACACAATTTTATGTTCGTCTAGACAGATTTTGGACTCCTGTCTGTTAAATCAGCTTCAAAATCATTGTTTTAGAGTGAAATTAGCGTGAAAAATAAATTGTCCTGTATTTTCCCTCTTTAAACCATGATTTTGAAGTAATTAGGAATCGTATCACTCTGTATCTCAGAATATATTTATGATTTATGATCAGAAATGTAAATCTGCAAGAAAATCTACTTTCTAAAAAGAAAAATCATGAATAGAGGGCGACCATGGAAAAGATCATAGATATCTTATGCGCCGTAAGGCGCTAGATGGGAAACTCCCCGCGTATTTGGTGCGTAAAGTGAAGCCGAACGTTTTTGTTTACATTTTACGCAGCCGTGCGTACTTCTGAAAAATATTACGCACATACGCAGCCTTTTCCGCGTTGTTTGTCAGGGGCTGCGTATCATCACGCCGCAAAGAGCGAGTTTTAATCAGAAAAGAAGCTGTCTCCTTTGTCTAATTTAGATTGAAACTGTTTTGAAGTTATATCTGTCTCAGAAATAAGTTCATCCTTCTGCGTTTTCGGACTGCCTTTGTAACCGTGACCTGGCCTCATTATGATGTTGAAAGTATTGTTTTTGACGGGGGTTTTGAAATCAAAATATGAAGTGAGTTTTCAGATTGAAGTAGAAACATTTTCATATCGTTTGGAAGTATTTTTGTTTTTTCAATTTTATTTGCAAATACAAAAACAAAAGCAAATTTCCCAACACAAAAAGGAATGGACCCAAACAAGTTACACCAAAGTCAGTTTTTCAGTTGAAAGTCATTTTCTTGTTCAAAGTGGTAATGCGCACCCTTGTTACTGCATTGATCATATCTCGGTAATTATAGGTGGTGAAATTCAATGGGATAAAGTGTATTTGATAGCGGACTAATGGCTTACCAAAAGTCATGGGATGTATTTTCAATTAATCTGTCAACTCATAGTCTCATGGGACACCTTTTTTGACACACCCTGCAGAACATTTTCCCTTTTCAATATCATATTCACCTTTTCTAAAACATTCACATTCCCCCAAAATGATGTTTTTAGAAAAAGTGGCAATTTCCAAAACCGTATGCAAGAAAGTTACACAATGTCTCTAGTGCTCTTTAAAATTAATTTCGATTGTATTTACAATTAAAAGAAAGTTATTTTCTTTCTATTATAATAGGTGGTCCTTATTTAAAATAAAAATGATTCTTGTTTATGCATGACTAGTCAATAATGCCCACCTTTCACCTTTCACGTCAATAACTTCCCTGTATCGTTGAAAAGCGCACTTTTCGGAGGACATCATTTTGGGGAAATGTGACTTTGAGAGAAGTAACCAATGTAAGGGTAAAGTTTGAATGGGCATAGCCAAGCATGCACCCCTTTTCAATCTCTGAAAACGCTTAATTTTGCGTGGAGGTTATGCAAACTAACAAAAGGGGGTTAACATGGATCTTGCAGGTGAAAAAAATGAAGAACACACATTATGGTTCCAATTAACCTTTGTGTTGAGTCGGGGGGGGGGGGGGAGGTTGGTGGGGAGTGACCCCTTTTTCGAACAAAACAAGGACATAATTTTGTCTGAAAATGACACTTACTATTAATTTTTAGCAATCCGATTTGCTCAAAAACGAGAACATTATTCAAAATATTCTCTTTCTAATTCCAAAAATTGGTGGTTGATTAGGCCTACATGACGCATACTCATCGTGTTATTAAATTTGAACGTTGTAAAACTGATTGTTTTAAATTAACTTTAACAAAAGCTTTGTTTTGAACATTTTAGACTACCACTGCTATTAGCAGGCTTACCTTTTTCTCTTACGCGAACAAACCATCCCTAATTTGGGGAAATTGCGGAAATAATAACATGTTGGCTGTGAGAGAAGCACTGTAAGCGAGCGCTGTACCGTGGCACGGTCGCGTATCCCGTCGCGTATATCGACGCGGGGAAGTACGCCGCACAATTTAAACGCGTACGCACTTTTCTTACGAATAGGTCGCGTCAAGGCGCGTGGGTACCGAAAAGCAAGGACGCTCTAAACAGTTTATAGTTTATCGATAAACACAGTTTATAGCTTATCGATAAACTCAGTTTATCAAATTGAAAAACGGTGTTTTTCAAGCGAAAAACAGTGTTTAATGAAAAGTTTATCAATAAACACTATTTTTTGCTCGAAAAACAGAGTTTATCGATACACGCTTTTTTTTGCTCGAAAAACAGTTCATCAATAAACTCAGTTTATCAAATTGAAAAACACTGTTTTTCGATCGAAAAAACAGTGATTATCGATAAACTCAGTTTATCAATAAACACAGTTTATCAATAAACACTCTTTTTCTCTGGAAAAACATAGTTTATCTCAGTTTATCGATAAACACTGTTTTTCACTGGAAAAACATAGTTTATCTCGATTAAAGGCATATTATGTGATCTTTTCCAGAGAGCGCATTCCATTGACTAATAAACCGTATTTATTCATGATTTCAAGTTACAGAGCGATACGATTCCTAATTGTGAATTTAGAGTGAAAAATATAAACTTATTTACAATAAGAGATTTCACTCTTAAACCATGATTTTGAAGTAATTAAGAATTGTATCGCCCTGTAACTTGGAATGTATGCATGATCCGATAAACACAGTTTATTGACTAATAAACTGTATTTATCCAATTATCATATATTAAGCTTGCCATACTGTCAGCAGTGTGCACAATATGTCTGTAAACCACCCAGTGGCGTGGTCACAGAACTGTTAGCATAGGGTTTACTTTTTACTACACAATTAATCAACACACACACAATTTCTATTGATGAATTTATAATATCTAGTTTATTTTTTAAATAATATCAATGACATTAACTTACCAAATAATTCCAATTATAATGATGAACACAATAATCTTTAAAAAATTGGCAAACAATTTAACAAAAGACCCTTTTGTTGAAATGTGATGGTGATCAGTACTGATGGTGAACATAATTATAAACAATCATTTTTGTTTTCTATCTAGACCCTTCCAAATTGTTCTGTGTGCCTACACCTTTCAGAATATTTTAAGAGGAACTAAATTGTTGTTTAGACATTCATTCCTTTTTTCTGGTCTATTTAGAGAGCCCTTTAGTGGTTTGCCCTAAAGTTCTCAATTTGTTATGGTTCAGTAGAGATTTACAATAAACCTTCAAATAGGGAAAATAATACCTCAAAATGCAGTTCTTCATATTTTAAGAACCCTTTGGAGAAACTTTTAAGGTTCTGCAAACAAAATAATTGTCCTGTAAGGTGTGAGACAACATGCCATTGAGACTCTGAAATAAGAGGCCACATTAATTCCCTTTTTTCAAAGGGGTATGTTACATGTACGCACCACTTGAACATTTTGAAGGTTGCTTTTTTATTTTAACACCTGATTTGCATCAAATTTTGTCACATATGCATGGCTCATAATTCACAGTGAAATAACCCTAACACCGAGGCACATTTTCCAACAACAAAAATTTCGTGGCCAAAAAGTGAGGGGGGAAAGTCCCCCACGCCCTTGGGGCTCGAACCCCGGACCTCTGGGTTCAGAGGCAAACAACTTACCGCTAGGCCAGGAGGGTCAACCATACTTGGCTCAGTATACTCAAGGAGTTATCATACTTAAGTATAATAACTCCTTGGTATACTTCGCCAAGTATACCCCGGGCACTTATAAAACTCTATTGTACATTTCACGGACATAAATTATGCTAATGAGCTCATTAAATGACGTCACTCGCATCATCGGGTTTTCCCGATGATTGAAATTCTAGGTCGAGTAAAATGATGTTCTTATTTGTTTTCTGTGAGCTTTTCTGATTTTTTTCCTGTATTGGAGTATTTTTTTATTGAAAATAGACAGTTCAAATTAAACGTTGGTTCCAAGTTCAACTGACAGCACATGTATTAAAGGCGACAGCAACGGCAATATGCAAGCAACATTTGAGAAAAAACGATGCCCGACTTTGCAAGAAAGTGTACGGGTGAACATGACAAACCAAAACAGCCTAGTAAATAATCACCTCCGTGGCGCAATTGGTTAGCGCGTTCGGCTGTTAACTGAAAGGTTGGTGGTTCGAGTCCAGCCGGGGGCGTTGTTACTTTTTGCATTTAATGCAGATCGACAAATCACAGTAAAAATATAATATTGACAAAATCACAGACCACTTACACAAAATCGCATCTGCGCATGCTCCTGTCGTGATCGAAATCCACCACACAAGCAATGGGCGAGTTTTATAAGTGCCGGGGCCATTATTTCATCGAAAAACTGCCAAACCGGTACTACGAGTTACTACGATGCAGTGTGCTTGTGTCATCCGGTTTGGCAGTTTTTCAATGAAATAATGGCCCCAGGGTTACTTGGCGAAAACTGTTTTGATTTTTTTCTCTCCTTTTGGCACTTTTTGGTCAAAATTTGAAAATATATTAGATTAGGTTAAAAATTAAGAAATTTGTCCCAAAGTTAGTGTCTTACATCATAATCAAGTGATTTGGGCAATTTTTGCTCAAAATTATTTTTGTTAGCTGTGTAAACATTTTTAAAAAAATTGGGTCAAAAAAGTGAATTTTGTGATATCCTCAAAAAATCAACATTTTGGGTCAAAATTGACGCCAAATTTGGATTCTCTGGTCCATTTCCTTTCGAAAAATGTACACTTTTATATACATTTGAGTCATAGTTCAATAATTACAGCACTCACAGATTCACAAAATGATGAGCTCCACAATTGAGCCAAGAGAGTGATACAAACATCTCTCTTAGTCTCTACTCTCTATACTGTTTCTCTAAAACTCAATAATGATTCACATTTTTGTCAGTGGACAGGAAAGATGACCATTGAAAAGTATCCATGGGTCCTTAAAATGAACATTAGGTCAGCATAACTTGAAAGATGAGTCATCCATAGAAACAGCATTTTAGTGCATGAGTTTAAGTTTGATGCACTCACTCACTCACTCACTCCGTCGACTCTTGCTGTCGGGCACTGATGATGGCTCTCCAAAAACGTCTGTCCTGCATGCTGGTTTCAATTTCCTTGGTTTGGTATCCGGTGTCATCTTGCAGCAAGTCCACATAGGTCTTCATGGGACGTCCTTGGGTTCTCTTTCCCTGGGTAGGCTGCCATGTGACTAGTTTGGATACTGGACTTCCTTCAGCTCTCTTACAATGCCCTGCAAATGTTAGCCTCCGGGTAGTGATTTTGGAGGTGACATGAGGTATGTCACCATACAGTTCTTTGTTTGTCATGTGTTGTTTCCAACTCACATTCAGAGCTGCCCTTAGCATTCTGGTGTAACACCCATCCAAGGCTTTCCTGATTTTCTTTGTTATGGTCCAGGTCTCACAACCATACAACAGCACACTTTCAACTGTGGCTTGGAATAGTTTAATTTTCAGGGGCCTCGGGAGGTTGGACTTCCATATGCTATTCAATTTGTTGCATGCCTTCCATGCCAGTGCTTTTCTGACCTTGATGTCTTGCTCAGAACTCTGGACCCATGACCCAAGATATTTGAAGTCATGAACTTCTTTCAGAGAGCTGCCGTCTACTGTTTGTATTGTGACACAACTTGGTTGGTTATATGCCATGAACTGAGTCTTCTTGGCATTCATGTGCAGTCCAACACAGAGTGCAGCATCCTCAACCTTATTAAGCAGTTCTTGTGCTTGTGTGGCAGTGTCTGAAAGGAGTGCAATGTCGTCAGCGAAGTCGAGGTCTATCATATTCAAAGGACCAACTCTGCGACTCTTCCTAGGTGTGATTGTGAATCCTAGTCTCTCCTCTTCACCACTGATTGCAGATCTAAGGCAATAGTCCAATACTATGATGAACAGATAAGGGGCAAGCGTGTCACCTTGTAGCACTCCAGCCAGGATGTCAAATTCATCTGTGTCACCATCTGATGTTATAACTTTGGCCTTGGTACCCTGGTATGTGTCTTCAATTGCATGAGCTATGGTGTCTGGAATACCATATGCTTTAAGGATTTGTATCATCTTGCCTCGGTGGATGGTATCGAAGGCTTTCTTAAAGTCTATGAACGTTATTACAGCTGGGAGGTGTTTGTCTTTTATACCTTCAATTATTCTCCTCAAGGCTAGGATCTGTTCAGTAGTGGATCTTCTTTCCCTGAAGCCACATTGATTTGCTCTAAGGCTATAGGCTGGCACAGATAGGTTTAATAATCCAGAATTGCAGACTACCCCCAAATAGATGAACCTGCATAGGGAAACAGAAACAATAGAAGCTTGGGTTAATGCCACACATTATTATGCATTGCTGATTTGGATGGATTTTGAAGGGTTGCTTTATAGTCTATTTGGCCATCATGAGACAGTGACGTAACTGCGTATTGTACTAACTAAAGAATAAAATGCACGCCTACATAAGGCGCTGGCGTATACACAAGCGTTGAAAGAGGAGGATACATACGTGTGCGTAAAAACTGCACCTGTTAAGTTACGTCACTGTCCAGAGCAAGCCAAATAGAGACATTGTGTTTTCTTAAAAATTGACATTTTGGGTCAAAATTGACCATGAGGGCGCTTTTCAAGACTGAGCGCAAGTTTTTTGCCATTCACTATTTTAAAATTTACAGCTACAAAGATGATCACAAGTTTGACCTACTCAAGAAATCTGGGCATTCTTTCACAATTAGTTTGTCCGTAACACTCATTTGAATGTTCTTTGCACTCATGTGTGGCATCCAAATGAATGGCAAATTGGCATCCAAATGAATGGCAAATTTTCAGATGGCAGATGGACCCATCTAAGCCAAGGTCTGATTTAACCAGATTTTGGGTGAGGTATTTTTTAGGTAATGGAACACATCTACGCTAGGTACAAATATCTGGGTTACATTTTTAAAAATAGGGGCTCATGATGGACCCTTGCCGCCAGCCTTTTGAGGTTCCCAACTTAAGACGCGTGGCCGTATACTTTACGTTGACAGATCAAAGCACTGTGGGCAACTGCCTATTGATTTGACCCCTCGACTTAATTGAGCCTTTCGTGACTTAATCGAGTCTTACACAACCTGATTAAGTCGTGGTCAGTGGCGGCACCAGCCTCATAATTTTGGGGGCCATTTTACGCTAAAATTGACAAATTTGTCTTATATGGCCATGCGTTTTGAACTGGGCCTGCAAAAAGGTGGAGTTGTGACATCGGCACATCAAAAATGACATTGTCTATTCAATTTCTTGTATAAAGATACCACCTACATAGCTAAATTTGGTATCAAAATAAAGCTCTTATGCAGGGCAAGAAGATAAAAGTATTAGCATGTGTTAAAATTTTGTCATTTTTTGTTAATTAATGGCTAATTAACCAACATCAGGGGTGGAGGAGAGTCCGGCGCAGGAGAGTCCGGCGCAGCAAATTTGGCATCTACAGTACAGTTCAGTGCAATTGAGTTAAATCATGTTTATGGAATAAAATTGTTGCATCTAAGTACATAAACTCTGGTAAATAAACTGATTTGAAAAATTTAGATGTTTAATAATGGGTAATTAATCAATAATTACAGACCCGCAATGCATTGAAGAACTACATGTGTATGACTGGATGGATATGTACCGACGCAGCGTCTTTTACCAGCACATACGGTTAGGCAAAGTGATCATGGTATGGGATGCATGAGTGATTCTATTGAGGGGATAATGTGATCAATACAAAGTATGAACCTTTGTCTTTCAAACAATACACTTTTGGATTGTTAGATACCTTTGGTTATGTAACGTCATTAACATAAACACAATAGGTTTCAGACACTGACTGAAATCTGCCAATTATTTGGCTGGATATGTAATATGTTGAATATGGGTTGATTGATACATTTGCGTATATCTCGGCAGTGCAAGCATAAAAACAGATAACACTTGGCACATAGTTAGAATACACACTTATCTCTGTTTGACACTCTTTTTTTTAGATCTGAATGCCTTAATACGAACAAGAAGGGACCATCTCAAATACGCTTTTATTTAGCAAAATCCACAATAATATACCTTAGAAAACAACAAAGGATAAAGAACAATAGAGGGATTATAATTTAATAAATTGTTGTGGGATGTAAAGCAATAATAGTGGGGATTTCAAAAGGAGCTGTTCATAAAATTTCCTCAAACCATTGAAATTATATGACGATTACTTACACAATACATATCTAGTAGCTCTAAAGATAACAGTAATAAGAGAGGTTGTGGCAGCCATCTTTGATTGATACATTCCTGTATATCTTCATTTTGACTATCACAATATGTTTACACATTGATTTAAACATTTTTCATTATTTCTGATTAGAATTTGAAGGCACAGTAAGCTTTTATCTGGTAAATTTCATGATTTTAGCCATTTTGGGCCTGTTTCAAAATTATCTGCCGTCTGCGCATGCGCATTTTTTCTGCAGGTTTCATGCGAATAAGTTCAGATAATTAGTTAACTATCATATGGAATCTTCCAAACTGGTTAATTGCTTGAATTTTTCCTAAATTGTTTGATTTTCCGCCATATTAGTGATTCACTGACTGGGCATTTTTAAATAAAAATTAGCTATTTGAAATACTGATATTTGTATACCTTTTATTCAATTGCTTCTCCTTACTTTTTCCTCTTATACTACACATTCCAAATTACACAGGATTAAGGTTATTGTCTTTAGTATCATATTTATGCGAAGAAAAAAAATCGGGATTTACCTGCTTCTGATGTCATGTTATGCAATCTTCTTACCACGTGTTTCATAAAAACAATTCAAATTTCCCGCCAAATAACTGATTTAGCAGTGTCCCAAGTGTACTTACTTTGAGACAGTGCTATGACGTCATAGTTCACATTTAAACATCCAAAAGTGTATTGTTTAAAAGACAAAGGTTCATACTTTGTATTGATCACATTATCCCCTCAATAGAATCACTCATGCATCCCATACCATGATCACTTTCATTATTTATTGACTGCCCCTCGTATGTCAGATTTTTTTCTTCGCAAAATGACATTTTTTCCAGCCCAGTGCAAAATACTGTAAACATTACCTAGATATAGAAAGTTATATATGCTTGGAAAGCTTTAACTGTCAGGAATTCAAATCTGCAATAATTAACCTTGTAGGGTATGCAGAATTTTTTTCATTTTTTTTTTTTCTCAGCAGATTTTTTTCATAAATTGTTGACCTTTTCAAATTCATAACCTTCTAGGGGTTCATCCTATGTTAATTTTAAGTGCATTTTTGAACTCCTAAGACAATTTTAATCAAAAAAATGTATACTTTTGTGGGGGTATTGCCTAGTATAGAAAAGTTATCGCCATTCAAATGAAAATACACGCGATATTCACCAATTTTAAGTTCGTCACACGAGACCGGCCCAACTTAAAACGCATGGCCATATATCAAATAATGGTATGAAAATGTGCGCTTGCACGGAAAATTTAGCTGTTTTATGATAAAATTGTCAACATTTGGTCAAATTTAACCTAATTTTGGAAGAAAATTTGCGCAGAGCGTGGAAAAATTGCCCTTTTATGCTAAAATTGTCTATTTTTTTCTAATTTTAACTATTTAAGTTGATTTTTTTTAAACAAATACAACTTTAAAGCTCTGCGATCGCCTTCAAAGCTGATGCTCTACTTATATCAATGCTCTGCATGTACTGCACCCATATTCTTAAACTTCCATTCTATTTTTTCACTACTGGTACTATACCTTCTTGCTCTTCTGAAATTTCTGAATCAGAGAGGGTTTTCAAATGGTATAGAATTCAATCATTACATTTAATTCAATTCCTACCTTAACAATCAAGTGTATTGCTGGAACTGCATCTGCTAACACAGACTATAGAGTTAAAAAGGGTGTTGAAATTTGTGTTGCAGCCAAGGTTTCTTTTCTTTCTGGAAATCAACACGATCATGGAGCTTTGATTTTCTGTGGAAATAAAAAGAATAAAAAAGTAAATTCATGAAAAGATTCCTGTCTTAAAAACAAGTGGTTGCCTTACCAGAATATTGTGACTCAACTGTAAAGGCTGGGACCCACACAGAAAACCATGCATGGTGATATTTTCCATAACATGGTCACATACATTAATAATAATAATTTTAAAGATAGATGTTCTGATTGCTGGCCTGATTTTCAAGTTGATGTTATCTAGTTATCTAGTTTATAGGATGGCGAAGACATACGGGCACTCGAGTTATTTTTAGCAAATTTGCTTGGCAGCCAGTGTTTCAAAAGAAAAACATTCCATGCACACACTCAATACTGAGCGTTACCAGGGTTGTCACTAAGGCGGTCGGTCGGTGGCGGTCGGGAGGAGCCGGCACTCACAATTGCCGACCGGCACTCTTAAAAAAAGGGTAAAAAAACCGGCACTAATTTTTTTACAATTTGTGGATAAAATCATTAAACTGCCTCATAAAACAAGAAATTATGTGGCAAGAACCCTCAAAGTGCATTAATAACCCCTAAAAACAATTAAGAAGGCCTATAGACCCCATGCCATGATCCACTGCACTTCGTTTGCAACACTTATTCCGTTCGCCGTCAGTCAAATTAAACGCCACGAAATTTTGGCTAGTGACAACACTGAGCGTTACGCACTTGAATCGAATTGTTTTTACCGGCATTTGATTGTTTTCACCTGCATGACGTAGGTCCGCCCCAACCTACATGTATATGAAAGGTCATCCTTAAAATTGGCACACATTCCAAAGTTTGAGTTGCATTAAACTCCAATGGTTCTTATTTTAGAAGTGCCGAAGTTCTCTGTCGATGACTATTATAGTGTGTCATGTGCTGTAATTCCGTTTAGTGGCATTTATTTTTATGTAGTCTATTCTTGGTCTCGTGTTGTGGTCATTACACAACATAGTCCAGAAATCCACTGCATCAATTTTAATGCAGTGTACTCAGGCCTCAAATTTCGTCAATTTAGGGGCACGGCCACTTTGGCCTTAAAAATAACACATTTCGAAGGGCATCGAGGCCATGTTCTGGGGCACCAAGGCCAAACCAATATTGGAATGAAAGGGCACCAAGGCCATTTTATATTACATTATTTATACCATAATTTTACATGTAAACTTCACTAGGACTTTTATTAAATACTTTACAGCATGAAACGAGACAGTCTGTTTATTTTGTCAATTAACATATTTTAATACTGTATCATTGTCATGTTGTGAATTTGTGATGTTATATATGTACGTTGCTGTTGGAAAGCAGAGCAATGAGCAATTGCGTAGCTAGAGACACCTCGAAAGGACTGTCACATCGTCATTTTGTAAAATTTTAAAGCACATTGCACAGGCCGCGATTAATTTTATTTTTTTAATTGCCCGATCGGGCAAGGCTAGGTCAACTTTTACTTGCCCGATTATGCCCAAATAATATTGCAATATTTTTTTTAAATGCCGATTATGCCATTTTTTGCAATCCTTATTTCGACAATCAGTAGCAAACTACACAATCGCGGCAGTTGCCATTTTCCCTTCCCATCATGCAATAGCCACTATCTTCAACTGACCTAAATCACACACAGAAATATAAGAGAACATATGCCAGACTGAATGCACACAAGGAATCATTCTTCGTTCGCACCGTAACCCAGTGGAATAGCCTTACTGAAGCAGCTGTAAACGCACCATCTGCTGAGGCCTTTAGGAAGCACCTTTAAGTTAGTTCAACATCTAATACCCAAAACATCGCGTCCTGCTTGCATGAGTCATCCAGTTATTTTCGTAAAAGTTGGTGAAATGTATAAGAAGTTATACCCTACCGACAGAACCGATACTGACTGATACTGATCATCATTACGCATGCGTTGTGACCGTGGGAAAGGTCCATTTTACAATTTTTCATTTCTTTCGGATTTTTTCGACTTTCCGAAGCTCGAGAAAATGACGTCATGCTAATAAATAGAGACCACATGTTTTAACTCGAGATTATTCGAGATTTCAAGAGATCTTGCGAAATCGCCACGTCGCCACTCATGCGAGGTTCAAACATGTGCATTAAGCCCTTCGATCGCCGAAATTGTGGCCTCTGATAGCGAGGTCCTTGTTTTTATGAATGAAACGCTATGAGCGGCACTGTTTTATTTATTAAATAATAACGGAAGGGAATTAAAAGAAGGAATATGGGTACATCTTTGTGTTTCATTATATTTACAAAGGTAAAACTCAAAAACTGATTACAAACTTGTGATATTATTGCCAAACTGGCGACTTAGTTATGTTTTCTTGTGAGCATTTGTACTTGCCCGATCGGGCAGCATGTCCTGTGGTTCAGCTAGCCCGGACAAAAAAATGGTTGCCCCGGGCTATCGGGCAGGCGATTTGTCGCAGCCTGACATTGCACCTTTCAAAATCGGATTGAACTTGGACTAATTTGATCAAAGTTAAGTTTATCGGAACCCCCATCCGCGAGCCAAAAGCGAAAAGGGCACACGGCCACTGTTAAAAATAGGGCACGGCCATTATGGCCGTGATTTTTTTACTGATCTGAGGGCATCGCGGCCATATGCGAGGGCCGCGATGTAATTTGAGCCCTGAGTGTAGTCAGTGTACTGTTACCTGTAATACTGATTTTTTTATGTCAGTCCTGCTAGCTTAGCCTGGCTATTGATTTCTGCGAAGCTACTACATGTATTCATTATTTTTTCAGCGAATAGCAGGACTTTCATACAATACTCAGAGGAAAAAAATCAGGTAATATTAGAATTCCTACTATTTCATGAAATCTGACAATACGGTCTTGCGCCTGTACTGACGTTGACGAGTGACGGTAGACTATATTTCAGTTCCGGTCTGTTTTTACGAATTATTTTTACTATATAGTATAGCCTATAAATAGGACCCGGGGGGGGGGGGGGGGGGGGGGGCGGGGCACTGACATTGGAAAAGGGTATAGGTATGTGCCGCGCTGAAGACCCCCTTTTTCACCCTCTGCTGCTAGCTCTTATGACCCCCTTTTGAGCCTCCATCAGTTCTTAAGACCCCCCAATTTGGTTGAAAAATTCCAAAATCACGAAATTTCGCGTTCCAATGGCAAAGCCCTAATTCTTCGCAAATTGCATTCTAAAACAAACAAAAAAATTGAAATGTTGCGTTCTTGCTAAACCTAAACAAATAGGCAAGACTCTCAAGACCTACTTTTTGAAAAAATCAGTTCCCAAGACCCTATTTTTCGTCAAAAAATCCACTCAGTTCAGTTCTGTAGCCCCCCTTTTAGGCTTAGGGCTTAGGCCTACTGAAAATTACTGTGAGTGTGAGTGGGAAGGACACTCATTTGTTTGTCATCACTCATCAGTCGTATTTACGGCGCTGAGTGTGACACAAACGTCCATCCTTTTCCTATAGTATGGTACAGGGAAGGGAACATAAATAATAAACATCACATACGACAGCATTATGATAAACACAACGTTTTACCTACCGTCGACTTTCTTCAAAGTCATGAATTTAAATTCGGGTAGAAAAAGAAAGATCGAATTCATTAAATATAGGCCTACATTACAACAAGGCTACATTTTTACGATATTCTTGGTCAAATGTTTGCCCACCACTCTTACTCAGCTTAAGCTATACCAAATTGTGTGGTTACCTGATCAAATCCTTAAGAACGTTACTTTTCCAAACTTAAAATCTCTGTAAAATTAGCGTTTCACTCCAATGATTCAGACGATCAAATCAATTGTTATGACCTGATTGATTGAGTTGACCTCTGATCTGGTGTCATGCCTGGTGATGAGGGCGATATGACAAGTCTGAGTGGATTCATTCAGCCGGGGGTATCAACCAGGGTTGGTTTGGGCAAAAAATATATAAGAAAGTTTCAGAAAGTGTGTGTAAAAATAAATTATTTCCTTGATGAACATACATGATATAGGCTAGCGCTAGCCCTACCCCAACAGCATTTCGGAGATAGGACCCCGGTTGGCAACATCTATACATAAATTAAAAGGCTTTGTAATCATAAATCAGCACCGTAACCAAGATGTTTACACCCGAAACAGCTTCAAACCTATAATAGAGCAACATTAAGTTTGTATACTTACTGATTTTCTGGTAAAAAAGGCCTGTTGTGTGACAAGTTGTTGTCTGTAAGCGGGATTCAAGATGGCCGACGAAACAAATTTCTTAGCGCTTTTGGGTGGTTTACCTCAAAATTTCTTAGCGCTGCATGTGTGGCCGTCAACAAAGTCATTAGTGCTACGGTTATTTTTACGTTGGTAAGTCATGAATGTGGGAAAGGTCCTACACTCTTCCACAGCTCAATCAATCATAAAGTCATAGCGCATTCTGAACGAGGCTTGACGGGAGCAATGCTAAGTAAGATATTGATGCTACGGGCGTACCTGAGCGCTTTCCTATCCTTCTAATTATATATCCTGGCCGAAAAGTACCCAGCTGAATTATTCTTGAGCTGAAATAACAGGGGAAGGATAAGTCGCGTCAAGGCGCGTAGGGCTGGTGCGTGGCTTCATTCTTTTTGGGGAGTTTCCGATCTACGCTCCGCTTAGATATCTATGGAAAAGATCACATACTATGCCATTAAAGCACACATCCCAACCTGTGATTATTTGAAATACGCGCCCGGTTGTCTGTGTAGAAAGTGCAGATGGGATAGCAATACCCAATATTGTGACGTCATCGTAGCTAAACCCGCCTCATCAGAAACAGGTAGCTGGACGGTGTCACGCAGAAATTCAATGCATACATCAGTAATAATATCAATACATGAAACAGAGATGCGGACATCTCGTAACTGTTTCGTCACAATGCACACACACAGTGAGCGTTACACCAGTGAACAACAACATAATTATGAAGAGCTGTGTTGCAAAAGGGCATACATCCACTTCCAACTGTTACTCATTTTGCATTATTGAATGGATGGCTATCATTATGTGGATGTGGCTTGTATTGTTGGTGCCTCAATTGGCGTGATGGATGCACTAATCCAAGTCATGAAGACAGCCATACAATAAGTTGATTAATTAATAATGCAAAATGAGTAACATGTAGGAGTGGTCTGTAAGCCCTTATGCAAAACAGCTCTTCATATAATGTATGCAGCTCCACTTTGAAAAACACCCCTATATAAAATTGATTATCCTCACATTATGCACTCCCTATAGGGCAGTGAGCTTGCCATATGGTAGGTATGACCGTACACTATATAACCTTGATTCAGGTATAAATATTTATCATCTGTCATTTTTTATTTAGGACTGTTTTTACCAATTTATGATCAGATTTTGCATCCTTTGAGTGCATAATGTGGGTAAAAGACTGAGAATTTAAATATGGGTATTTAAGAAATGGAAAAGCTTGTAATTTCTAAATGCAGCAATATTTGTCAATCAAATTGGGTATACATGTTATGTATCTATTACCGATCACTCTCAAAACACCGTAACACAAGAACACTGACAGCCAAAAAGGAGTCATCCTTAAGTAGAGTAAAGACCCATTGACTGTACCTTAGGAGTCACCTAAAACATGCATTGACTCCCCAAAGAGTCACTCTGACCCCTTAGGTCTCCTTAAGTAGAGTAAAGGCCCCTTGACTCTACCTAAGGAGTCACTTAAAACATGCATTGACTCTCCAAAGGAGTCATCCTGACTCTCTGGAGCTAATTTGCATATTTTACGTGGTCTTATACTAGCCGAGTAAAATGCGCAAATCGCTCATTAGCATAATTGCAATGGTACACAAATTAGCACCGGTGCTCGTGTGTACCATTTCAAATATGCTAATGAACTAATTTGCACCTTTTATTTATTTAAACCTATTCATTTATTTGAAGTAAGTCGATCTGACTCCGTAATTAATTTAACACCGTTGAATGTATATTGATATATATGCATATTTCTCACTGGTAAGGAAATGGTAAGTGATTGCTCGCAAAGTAAATGCAAATACATTGAGCAATACCATACACATCAAAGAGCCAATGACCCTAAAGCGCGCCCCCTCCCCCAGTTCTCAGTGTCTTATTCCTACCTGGAGTCATGGTGACTATATTTAGCTAGTTGGAGTCAGCATTACCCTCAAAAGGGACTCCATTGGAGTCATCTGAGGAGTCACAGTGACTCCTAACATAGAGTCATAAATCAGTGACTCCCTAAAGGAGTCGCTGCTGCTTGACTCCTTTAGGGAGTTATTTGACTCCAAAGGTGGAGTTGTTTTTGACATGGAGTCATGGAGTCACTTTGACTCCGACTAAGGAGTTACTTGGACTCCTTTTTGGCTGTCAGTGAACGCATTGACCGATTGTCATAATTCTTTTTGAAAAATAAATCTTTCATTGCAATCTTTCATTTGACACCAATTGTGTGCATTTTTTGTTGTATATAAAGCGCAAATGTGAACAATAGCCCAACAGACATTAACGAGGTTAATGACCAGAGTGATTTAAAATCAAACTGGTAACTCTCGAAAGAGAGCTCTGAAAGTCCAATCAATTGGTTCACTGCAACTCAAGAAAATATGCATAAAACAAGAAATACAAATGGGCAGAGGTTAAAAATGCCAATGAAAGTGACATAAAAATAAGATAAAAGCCCAAACATAGAGAACAACATCAGAATAATAAATTAAGACAAATAATAATATCTGGAGGTCTGATGGGCATCAAGAGAACCTACACAACAAACTTGGGAACTAAATATACCAGGAGCTGCCTGTTGTCACCTGTTGGGGCGTGGCCGTATCACCAGCCCAGCTGGCTACATGCTTTATACAGGACCATCCACCATCTCCCCAGCCAAGCATTAACCTATTTGAATTTTATGGCGACGTCCACGTCCATACATGTGATTGTTTTTCTTTCTAATGCCGATTTTGTTTTTTACGCGGTACTTTCAAAAACTTTAACCTACACAAGCGGTGTGTATAATAGTAATAAAAAATGGGTCCTCAGTTGGCCACCTAAAGGTTTCAAATTGACACCATTATGGGTGTAAAATATGACACCTAGGGTGGTTACCTGAGGACCCATTTTCGAAAAATGTCATTACACCCCAAATGGGGTGTAATATTGACTCTCTTAAGAGTCATATTGAGGTACATTTACACCCCAATTGGGGTGTAATTTTTGGAAATGGGAAATGAGTATTTGTCACCTCTAGCACATGTTTACGAGCCGGTAAGACTGGTAAGTACCGATCTGCTCCATTTCCTGACATTTTTGATAATAATTATGATACAATTAACGTAATGTAAGACTCTGTATGAAAAAGACGACCACTGAATCGGCTATATGTAATGTTGCACGTATCATCGTATGCATGCATGACAAACACACACTTAGTACTAGTAGGTCCATGCACTGACACACAGTCCAAAATGAGTCCTGACACAACAGGCTAACAAAATGCTAGTCTCTGACTATGAAATTGTAATTTATTTCATCAGTTAGTTGGCGCAATATTAAACAACATGAACAAGGCTTACATTACGCTAATAGTATCATAATTATTATCAAAAATGTCTCGAAATGGAGCAGATCGGTAGTTACCAGTCTTACCGGCTCGTAACATGCGGACAAAATGGCGACGAGAAAACCTTTACGTCAAGGCGCATGCGTTGATATGTTGATAGACGCCCAATTTGGTGTCAGTATACTCCAATTGGTGTCATGCTGCTTCGACACCTCTAAAAACCGTGAACTTTCCCGCCAACTATTGACGCCCTTGGAGTTATTTCAATTAATCTGACACCAGTTTTGGTGTAAATCACTAAATGATCACTGAAAGGTGTACGTTATATATCCCAGCAAACACAGAACGTTTCCGCAACGTTGCACCTATGTTGCAGTTAGGTTGCGTCATTTAAAACGTTTTAACAACGTTTTTATAACGTTAAGGTTTGGTTGTGATTTGGTTGTTTTAAAGGTATATTATGTGATCTTTCCAGGGAACGCCCTCAACATCGAAAAAAAAATAGAAAGCAGATTTTCTTGCAGATTTACATTTCTGATCATAAATCATGCATACATTCCAAGTTACAGGGCGATACGATTCTTAATTACTTCAAAATCATGGTTTTAGAGTGAAAATAAACTGTCAGAATCCGGACACTTTATATTTTTCACTCTAAATTCACTCTAAAACCATGATTTTGAGGTAATTAGGAATCGTATCGCTCTGTAACTTGGAATGTATGTATGATTTATGATCGGAAATGTAAATCTGCAAGAAAATCTACTTTCTAAAAAAAATAATGAATAGAGGGCGCCCTCTGGAAAAGATCACATAATATGCCTTTAAGTTGGTCCGTTGAAACGTGAGCAAAACGTTCTCTGAACGTTGCAGTTTGGTTCTAGTTTGGTTGCACTTAGGTTGTGGTTAGGTTGTCATTATAAACGTTCTTACAACGTTATTATGACGTTGCGGTTTGTTTGTTTTAGGTTGGTTCTTGGAAACGTGATTAAAACGTTCTCTGAACGTTGCATGTTGATCATCGGAAACGTTTACATAATGTTTTAACAACGTTGTAACACTCAAATAGTTGGTTGTTTTAGTTTAATCCTTTAAACGTGAAAAAGATGTTCCCTGAACATTTCATGGACCAACCTAAAACAACCAAATCACACCCAAACCGCAACGTTATAATAACGTTGTAGAAACGTTTTAATGACAACCTATCCACAACCTAAGTGCAACCAAACTAGAACTTAACTGCAACGTTCAGAATACGTTTTGCTCACGTTTCCCTGGACCAACGTAAAACAACCAAATCACACCCAAACCGCAACGTTATAATAACGTTGTAGAAACGTTTTAATGACAGCCTAACCACAACCTAAGTGCAACCAAACTAGAACTTAACTGCAACTTTCAGAGAACGTTTTTCCAACGTTTCCATGGACTAATTAAATAATGAATTACATTTTATTTGAAAAGGTTTATTACGAATCAAATTTTTAATACAAAACAATTTGGCATTACAAATTTGATTTGTACTAATCTAGGTGAAATTGCTTTATAAATCAATTTATTTCTTTTTTATTTCTTTATTTCTTTTTTATTTTTACACAACCAAATTAGGTTACCTGGGCTGTAATCGCTAATTTGCATATTTTACTGGCCTTACATGAGTCGAGTAAATTGTGGAAATAGCTCATTAGCATAATTTCAATGGTACAAAAATTAGCACCGGTGCTCGTTTGTAACCTTTAAATTATGGTAATGAGCTAATTTGCACCTTTTATTTATTTAAACCTAGTTTTTTTAAAATTTAAGTCGATACATACATTTAACAGCTTTTTAACACCATAGAAAGTATTTTGATATGTATACGTAAGTTCTTATATGTATGGCTAAAGGTAAAGTTATTGTTCACTAATGCCATACATTGTGCAAGAACATACACATGAAAAGTCAATGTCCCTGCAACCCCCTCCCCCCGCCCTCTATAATACCACTACCATTCCCTGGTTGCCATGGTGTAACTAACCGAATTTGATGACAGTTTTTTAAACGTTTGGGATAACGTTGTGAAAACGTTCAAGACTTAACGTTCATACAACATAAAAATGTGTCGACAAATAAACGTTCTTTGAACGTTTAATCATAACGTTCCAAGAACGAAAGTGAAACGTTGTCACGACGTTCCAACAACGTAATAAATAGGTTATAAAAACGTCATTTGGACGTGATGGTATAACTAACAGAATTTGAAGACAGTTTTTTAAACGTTTGGGACGTTGTTATAACGTTGTGAAAACGTTCAAACTAACGTTCATAAGACGTAAAAATGTGTCGACAAATAAACGTTCTTCTAACGTTGGAACGTTGTGATCAAACGTTCTTCTAACGTTTGATCACAACGTTCCAAAAACGAAAGTGAACCGTTGTCACGACGTTCCACAACGTAATATGGTTAGCTATCGGACACTTAACGGTGTCACCGTAAATTATGTGCAAACCCATATCATTGACGATTACACCAATTTTGGAGTCAAAGCAACACCTTTGTAAGTGTCATTTACAGTTGACTCCAAGAGGGGGGTCGCTGTGACACCAATTTCTTTTTCAGTGTAGGTGCTAAAGTTCCATGGCACGGATTTCGTTTAAGTCCATATAACCATATTGTTAAGCAAAATTGGCTTGCGTCAACTGTGGTGAAACCCCAAATTGGCTTATTTAAAACAGACTTAATCTTAAAATCTACAGCAATTAATTTACGGTAACTGTTTTCCTTGCGTATGAAATAGTAACAAAATGGCAATTTTGTGAAAACACTCAAATAAATTGCTGCTTTTTAAACCTGCCATAAGAAAATGTCACTTTGGAAACAAACTCTTCATATTCAGGTGGGGATGGAGCCCAAGGGTAGGATGGAGTGGGGGGGTGGGGGGGGGGGGGGGGGGGGTGTGGGGGGGGGGGGTGTTAAAGGGTGTGCGCCCCATAGGATCTTATCAAATAACAAAAATGCCTGTGCAACAATTAGGTAAACGAGAAGCCTCCAAATTGACCAAAATCCAAAGCTTCTCCGGACTCCGCACCCTAGACACCACCGGTGAGGAGCGTTGCTACGCTCGGCATTGGTCACAAAAACACACCAAGTCACCCCCCCCCCCCCCCCCCCCCCCCCCCCCCCCCCACCTCCCACCCTCCGCCCCGCCCCACAACCTCGGTAAACTAATCTTGGATATACATGTATGCCCGTGATCTGTGTTGTGACATCATATTCAAATGAATTCCCCGTACTTAGACATAATTTACTGACGCAGTCCAACAGTCAACTCAAAATTTAATAGGCATTTGCAACACCAGTCAACTGATAATAAATAATTCAGAAATTTGTAACAAAGTCGAAAACTATGATATATATACAGCCCGTTATGTAACATAGATACCATTATTAAACAAAGGATTTTGATAAAGGTCTCTACCAAACCATGACTAGGCTAGTGATCGCTTCAAAAGAATAGTGATCAGATGAACAACAAAAAGAGAATAGAAACAATGAAAAGAGAAGTGGCTTAGGCCTAAATACCTTTAGGAGAAGTGGTTTTTACACAATCATCCGGTATCAGGTAAGTATAGCCTAGATTAAAGGAGAACAATACTATACATGAAACCAAGCATTATATGGTAGGAAAATAATGATCTAATGTAACACAGAACTAATAATATTCAATAAACGAATAAATCTGCACATCCCCAAGCTGAGATTATTTGAAATTCGCGCCCGGCTGTCTGTGTCGCAAGTGCTGATGAGATCAAGTGCTGATGGCAGGCCCGTAAGCAGGATTTTTTTAGGGGGGGGGGGGGGGGCGTATTTTCCGGAAAATCGTAAAGGTTTCCCCCAATTTTTTTAAGTCATCTCAGAGCGGGGGGGGGGGGGGGGGGGGGGGGAGGACATGTTTTAGTCCAAAACGGCCCGAAAAAACGCTTTACCACAATGGGAAATGGGCCGTTTTTTCGGAAAATTGGGAAATTGGGGTGGGTGGGTGGGGGGGGGGGGGGATGTTTTCACAACAAAAAGGTACATAGTTACAAAAAGGTACAATTAGTACCAAAAAAAAAGGTACATTGGTACCAAAATAGGGTACATTGGTACCAAAAAAGGGTACATTGGTACAAAAAAAAGGTACATTGGTACAACACAAAAAAAAGGACTTTTTTCGATTTGGGGGGGGGGGGGGGGCGTCCGCCCCCCCCCCGCCCCCCCTAGATACGGGCCTGGCTGATGGATAGCCATATCCAATATTGTGACGTCATCGTCACTAAAACGCCTCATCAGTGACAGATTACTGCACGTATTATCACTTATGAATTCAATGCATGAATCAAAAATATCAATACATGAAACAGAGATGTGCAAAACTGTTTCGTCATAGCTACGATCAAAACTTTAGTTTCAGTTTATTTTACCGTAAACAT